>OZ012685.1:59100659-59175659 GCA_963942565.1 Maea johnstoni | reverse complement strand
CTGTAAACCCCCTCTTCCCCTGCCCTGGTGAGGGAGGGTGGGAGATCCCCTTGAGTGACCACTGCATGTTTTGCATCACTGCGTCCCTGGCATTCGTTCACATCTATAAGACCACCAGTTGGCCACTTGACCCATAACTATGGCTATCATATCACAGTCACATACAGGGCCAGGAAAGGGGCTTTTTCAGATTAATTGGTTTCATTTTAACTTACGAAATTATTGAATAAAAATCTGCAGTTTGACTTCCTAAGTATTGTGAACTAGAACTATTAACTACGTTGAAGCACATTAATATGGGCCTATATCCAGGCTTGCCCATTGGTTCCTAAAAACCCCAACTAATAACACCTTTTGTTTTAATTTCTTTTATAGACCAGCATTCCAAGGAAACACTGTTGTAAACAAAATCTATACACAATATATACAGGGTGATTCTTCATTGAGGTGTATAGACATACGCATATATGCATCCCACAACGATTATTATTCGATTTGGAGAGCGCTGATTGGTTGAATTCTAGGGGGAGCTGGCGACTAGTCTGCCCAGCGTAGCACAGCAGACCGCCACTGACTGCAGGTACGTCAGCCATCAACTGGATACCCACACCACAAGTCAGCCACAGGCAGATGGGGAAAAACTAAACTACTACTACCACTACTTCTAGCAAAATGACGGATGATTTGTATCGAAGGAAATGGCCAGAAGCCGACAATCGTGTCTCGCGGCAGTATGTTAAAGTCGAACCTTTAAGAGAGAGCAACTTAAAGACGTTTATCCGGCAGGCGTGGAATCCCGCGAAGAAGGAGGTGTTTGGGCGAAATGCCGCTAGCTGGGGTGAGTACCTCTTTAAGTTCTTTATAATTGCAAGCGGTCAATGTTGGGGGATACACACTAAAGACGGATTTTGGGATCAAAAGGTGGATAATATCATTAAGGTTGGAGAGTGAATAAGAGGAACACAAGAAGTAGAATTCATTTTAATCCGATTTGATCAAGATAATTTCGAAATTCACTCATGGGAATATCAGGTATGCGGGAGACTTAATCCTTCTTTCATTATAGGGTCTGATTCACATAGTAAAGATGTGATATAAGTGTCTTCAGTTACCATAATGAATTAAAAAATTGGGGTTTCGGAATTAAATCTCCTCAATGGTTTTAAATGAACACAAACTATATTCAAAACGAACTCCCTACCAATTATTACATTTCCATCCTTTCAAATAACCATTTTTTAAGGTTCAGTGTTCCTCGCTTGTATTCTCATTCATATCTTGTGTCGCTTACTCACGAAACGTATTTCAAAAGTTACATTTTGACGTTTGTGCCTCAGGGTAAATTGGTACACTGGTCAGCCAGAATAGAATATCGGCTCATTAGCATACTGATGCGGGGGAAATGAACTAAGGGGTTCGAAATTACCCTACAAACTGTTATATTGAGCACTGCACCAATAGTCTAACACCGCTACCCGGGTTCGAATCCCGGCCAAGGCATTTCAGAAAGTTGCCAGAGACTTGGGATTGTGCGGTGATTTTCGCAGTGTTCACCGGTTTCCTCCGACTCTTACAACTGGCTTAAACACGACTTAGCCCCAATATGGATGAAAAGTTAATGAAGAACGTAATTCAAAATTTCATTACTATTACTGCTTCTATTACTACTACTTCTACTAGGTAATTAGGAACATTAGTTTTGTATGATAAAAGCTCCACTATACGTAGTATGTTAAGAACAAGTAAATTGCATTGAGCTGCCACTGTTAGAGTTATGCGGATTTCATTTTGCCAATATTTTCTAAACTGAAGAAATCGGCGAAGTTGAAATTTAAAGCTGCTCAACTGAGTTGCATGTGTCCGTATCCCCTGAATGATAACTCCTATTAAAGCTAAGAATGGTCTGCTAATGATGCTTTAAAAGTGGAATGTTCGTTTACGTCATAGGTAGGAAATAATAATCAACACGATGAAATAGTTTATAAGGTATGTCATCCAGTAACGATGATGACCCATGAACCCCAGATGAACTATGAAAGTGTATTCATTCTGACTGAGGCAGACAGATAGTGGTTGAAACAACTTGAGTATTAAAGTCACGCTCCCAATAGAGGGAATATACAATACAGACGGCAGGTGTATCAAAAGCCCTGTCATACATAGCTTATGATAACTTGATGGGAAAGTCTGCATGTACCTATACTTCGGGGACAGCGGATGCGGGTGATTGAGAGTTTCAACCCCTACGTATATCTTAGATGAATAAATACATCGACATTCGTGCTTATATCAAGGTCTGGTATTGCGCGTAAGAAGTGGAACCTTGTTAGCAATTGACTAGAAAAGGACTGATCTCCACCGGCTCCCTATATTCATCCTATCAGAGAGATGTATCATACTTATCTCCTAGTCCTATTAATATACGTCCAATTTATAGGCAGTTTAACATAGCAGTGATTTGATGAGTTTTAACAGTACTACTCGAACAAATCAGAAGGATCAATCTTCCCCAAAAGCTAGCATGCAGTAGTACTAGTATAGGTACACTAGGTACACTAAGGTGTACCTATACTAGTACCTATACTTGTGTAAGTTCTTAAAATGACTCATAATAGAAACCCCATGTACTAAAATTATATCAACATCATCCCTTGAACACTTTTGGGAAAATTGTCCGCCACATACATGTAGTATACACTCACCAAAGGTATGTCTACTTATGGCCAACTGAGCGTCCATTGCTCTGTTAATTAGACCAGAAAGGACGCATTTATCATCCCGAGGCTATTGTGTCCACGGCATGTCCCTAACCCCGAGATGAGGCCTGAATAGCCAAATCATCATGGGGATCGACTACTACGCTGCATTTAGCCAAGCAATTGCATCTTTATTACGGTGGCTTGTGGGGCTAAAGTGTGAATTAAGGGTCATTATGAGATTGTTTCACATGATAAAATATAAATCCTTTTCATCATAATCAGATTAATTGTGGATGTCTAGGCCATCGTGGAGCAGAGTAAGAGACCAACTAGTACAAAAGCTCCCATAGGCAGGGCCTGCCTATATATAATGGTCATGTGGCCTAAGGCGTTGCCAATGACTGCTAGGCGTCTCTCACCACTGTCCGGGTTCGAATTCCACCTGGGGCATGTGAGAAAGATGCCAGTGACTTGGGGTAAGCCGGTGTTTTTCGCCGGGTAGTCCGGTTCCCACCACCAATAACAACTCGCTAGATTCGACTTATTCGCAATATGGCAGTGAAAGTGACGAAAAACTAAATTTCAAAAGAATATCAAAATGCACACAAGCATGAAAATGTTTTGTGACTTTTCTCTATATCAAATTTCACCAAGACATGGTCGCTTCAAACATGCATTTGGGTATCATAAATTAAAGGATCTTCTTGCAATTCAGCATCGTTACAGCTAAGGGTATTTCGGAGGGAAGGGTATCACAGTGTTTTTCCATTTGGACTTTATTCAAAAGTTATACCCTTCTCTCCGCATTAATCTCTCCTACACATGTGTGAAATTGGGAGGTTCCCGGTCCATAGTTGTGGGTAGGAGCTCCGATTGAAAACACTATGCACGTTTTATATATTTTCAGTTTTATCCCCAAAAGTCTTACAGCCTGCTACGAGGGTGCTTTTGTGATGTTTAATATAGTCCTTATCAGCATACCTTTTAGGAAATATGCACTTAGTATATGCTAAACTGTCAAATAAATTAGAAGAAAGCTATAGGAAAACGTGAACCCCATAAACTACCTTAATAATAAACGGAAGAGACCAATGCTGATACTTATTTCTAAAAAAGAAACTATGAAACAGGACTGTTATAAACTGGGAGAGAGAGAGAGAGAGAGAGAGAGAGAGAGAGAGAGAGAGAGAGAGAGAGAGAGAGAGAGAGAGCATTAATACTTTTGAACCAGTTCATATGCCGGTCATGTTATTATAGCGATTTTCTGTGTGTATTCACTTGCCCTGTACACAACTATCTTGATACCAGTCTTAAACCCTGATCCAACAACTAGGTAGAAAAACATACACACTTTTCATAGAGTAATCCTTGACTAATGTGTAGACTAAAATTGGGGTACAAATACACTTCTTTGAACAACCTTTCGACGCTATGGTTTGGTTTACTTCCTATGTAACCACCATATTGTGACAAAAATAAGAAAAGATGACTAACCCTGTGCAGAGGTAGCATCCTTATTGATATGGATGCGAGTGGCTTAACTCACATGATAGCCTTATGAACATTTAAAAATACGGCATTTTTAAGTTGATGTCATAAATTCTATGGATGAGGTTGGCAAATTGAATTAGTCGCTATGTAAACGTGCTGCAATGGAAAAGTCATATTCACGGTTTCTTAATACTAGTATTCGAGGCCCTAACCCTTTTTATTTGTTAAGTGGAAGGAATTCATTCCCTTTCCCGGTGTTATTTGTCCAGGCCGCAATATGGTACAACCTGTTACATAAGTATTGAAAAGGCAGAAACTACTGGTCACAACCCCGTAGTTGACCCAGTTTCTACTCCATCACATATCAAAATGCTTGCAGCGGCCCTGATGGCCATGTGGTCACTGCTGATATCTGTCTCTCACCACTGCCTGGGTTCGAATCCCGGCCGGAGCATGTGAGAAAGTTACAAGTGACTTGGGATTAGGCGGTGGTTTTCGCCGGGTACTCCCAGTTTCTACTCCCAGTTACAGCTGGATAGTCACAAAGCAGCCGTAATTGGACAAACAATGACGAAAAATCGAAATTTCGAATTCCTTGCAGCCAAAAGGCATGCTCCTTTAATGTCAATCCGGCCTCTAATTTACCCAAGTGCAAGATTAATTACTCTATAGGCGCTGATCATCAGCCTCAACAGTCACTCTGCGCACTGAGCCTAATGTATCTGAATGCCCCCTGCTTCATCTCCCTTTATCCATCTCTCTGCCCTAAGCCATCATATGATATGGAGTGTAACTATGGTGTCAGTCAGAAAAGGTGTAATTGAAGTGTCCATAAAGAACAATTACACCATGAATAAAACATAGACCCAAATAGTTTCTTAGAGTATTCTCTACTTAAACCCAAGTCCCTACTACTACCAACCTTCACACAAGAAGTATATTGCTGTTTAAACACCTCAGAACACGCAAGGAATGGTGCTACTGACATCGGCCATTTTAGTCTATTTATGTAATTGGCCTTTGATGGCCAAAATTATGGAGTACTGGAGTAGGTATATAAAATAAGCCCAACTTGAATTTTGTAAGACTTTTTATCAATGACTACCTTGCTACACGTAATCAGGACTCCAGCTTTTATGTAAACCATTAAATCTTTACATGTGCTCAAAATCCTTGCCATGCTATAAGTAATCAAGATTCCAGGTTTTATATAAACCATTAAATCTTGACATGTGCTCAAAATCCTTGTCATGCTATAAGTAATCAAGATTCCAGGTTTTATATAAACCATTAAATCTTGACATGTGCTCAAAATCCTTGCCATACTTTCAGTAATCAGGATTCCAGGTTTTATATATTAAACCATTACATCTTGACATGTGCTAAAACTCCTTGTCGTGTTTAGACTATTTGGGGTATAAGGCAGTTCACCTCACAGCCAGTAGGTTGAACAGTCATAAGTGCCCCGTTGATCTATCTGCACACGTTGACGCCTCCCATACCCCTTTTCTGAATAATGCCTTCCTTCTCCCCTTAGACACTACAGTGTGTTTGAAGATCTTATGTTACATACCGTTGAGCTATTCGGTCGTCTTTCAAGCTTAGTTTAACACATTCATGCATTTAAAACATAACTGGCAATCCGACAAATATAAGAATAGGTTCACTACAGAGCGATTTGGTAGGAAATATTTCAACGTACGTTTGGGTTCTTCTTACATCAAAAATTTGGGGGGAAATATCTTAAAGCAAATTGTGATATGCGAGTCATTCTCAAAATTGCTAAGTAACTTGTGGGTTGTGGTCAAGAATGAGTTAAGGCAAGATGTCCTGGTTGAAGGTATTTAGGGAAAGTGGGACACGGCTAATCAACCATGCAATCGCCATTGTGAGGGGGTATTGGGAGAGGAACTAGTCGTAATTGGATCTGAGAAGGGTTGGCATGTCCTCCAGGTACTTAAACCCTTTTACCCCGCAACCGCACAGGGATGCGTACACCTAGGGCACGTCTTAAAGCAAACCTTTGTAGCGTCTAGACCTCAATGAATGAGGACGAGATATTATCGTATTTGGTCTGTGAATTATTTAAGCCTTAGATGAATGGAAGAGTGATCGACATTCGTGATTAAGCCATCTTCCATTGCTCTTATGGCAGACACATATATACTTACATGCATATATTTATACATACATTCATACATACATGCATACATACATACATACATACATACATACAAACACACGCACATACATACATACATACATACATACATACATACATACAAACACACACATACTCATACACATACATACATACACATACATACATACACACATACATACATACATACATATGTATTTCGGTGTTATCATCAAGTTTGATTATAGGAGGATATCCCATGATGAGGACAGTTAGCAAAGATCTTATACCCAGAGATCTCTGTTGATGCTGACAGTTATAGTTCTCAGGAACAAGAGATGGGCACTCCTTTATATTTGGAGAGAATAGCTATTACAACAGGCTGATTGCGGCGGAAAATAACCCTTTGTGCCAGAATCCCTTAGACATGCAAACTTAACACACTCGGACATCTTTTGACAATAATCTATTGTTAGCTTCGAAGGTTTCTATGTTTATCTCTATCTATAAACCTATACTATAGAAGTCCATGAGTGCAGTAGACGATGATCACGGACTGATAGGTGTAAGTTTCGGGTCTTGTATCATATTTGAGTGTAAGATGCTAGTTTTCAGGGTAAAGGCTTCGATTGCAACAATGATGAATAGAGAATAATTACTGTAAATAGATGTCTATTATTGGCTGTATAAACACATCGTTGAAATCTTTCAAACGTGACGATCCCCAGCCCTCGTGAAACCGTCTATTCACATAGGTAAATATATCCACTGACCTATGTACATGCATATACACAGACACACACACATATATATATATATATATATATATATATATATATATATATATATATATATATATATATATATATATATATATATATATATATATATATATATATATATATATATATATATATATATGTGTGTGTGTGTATATATGGCATTGGATTGTCCAATCATGGTTATTGCATGTTCCTCTTGCCAGAAATTAAATAGAATTATATAGTTCCATATATACGAAAATTGTGAAATCTCTGAATAGAATAGGGTTTGAAATGTATGTATGAAAGAGGAAAGTGATGTGAGAATTAATAATATGGTATTACAGCAACTGTTCTATTCGCTTTCTACAACGTATACAACACGACCAACCACAGACTGTCAGTGTTATAGCATTGTAGTGAATATGTTTGATGCGTGAGGCCTGGATGCACATTTCTACCAGTACATTGCGCATCGCTTTTAGTGATGGTGTCAAATTGCATCGTGGAAGCACGTGATGTGTATGAGAATTTACTTTCAAGTTGTCAGCTGTGGATTTGTGTAAACAGAATCCTACCCAGGCCATTCTGATGGTCTCAATGATCTATTTGCAGTATGTAAATACAGTAAGGGTTGTCCTGTGGGTAACTGGGAGTTCAGTTTTAACTTAGATGAGCAACCCTCTTTTGGTCCTTGGTTTCGGGAAGGGTTGTTATTGTCATTTGTGGTTCTCGGTGCAAAAGTGTCAGTAGTTAGAGTCATTCAACCTTAGGCCAGTCATCCATGTAACATGTTAAACGACGCATGGCGATTATATTCTTCAGAAATATCGACATGCCATGCTCTGAGAGATCTCAAATATGTCCTTGTTTACGTTACTAGCATGTTGACAGGACATCTAGCTGCGTAGCTTCAAACACCCTATCCCGGAATCACGACTTACACGTACACACCAGAATAACTGTGGCTTGCACTTATAAACCAGACATTGCATTTGACTATTGATTATAAACTTTACCTTGAGGTACTTTCAGGAAATATAGAATTACATTCTATTGTTCCTGGTACTTCTTGCTCGATTATGCGACACACAACCATGTTTCCCTCTAAGGTAGGATAATCAAAAATGTTCTCTTTATAACAATGATGCAGTTAAGGAAAGAAATACTTTCCAAATACAAGGAACAGACATGTGGTCGATTTGCTCGGTAGATTCAAATGTTGATAACCCCATCTTAGGACGCCATCTGCAGGGCGATGAAGATTCTGAGATGAATTTTAGTAACATATGCTATAAATAGAGGGCGCTTCAAATGTCCATTTGCATGGTATGGAAGAAGCGCCCTCTGTACTGACAAGTTAGAAAGATTGGTGAAAAAGAACGGTATTACCTGCACAAACATCTAATTGTGGGCTGCAGTCAATGATGAGGTTTTAAGCGTTAGTAAGACAGCACAACATCTATGTTTGTGGCATGCTTTAAGTGCTAAACCACTAATTTGAACATGATGAAGACAAATTACTAGTATGTATAAAAACTTTTAAGTTTGAAATTAAAATGAAAAGTATGGTTTTAAACAGGGAAATGACTGAAAATCTCATTTATTTCAAACATTATGGTTCCTAGAAATGAACATTTAATCATTATGCATAGTGTTGACTTCATAAAAGAATGATAAGCAATAGTACGCGCATACAGTGCAATATATAATATCTCCCTCATCGCACTACACAAGTAAGCCTACTTACAGTGGAGAAACATGTTCAATCCAGGACCAAATGATCGCAGTCTCTTTGCAATAGTTTGTCGAAACGTAGGAAACCATTTAATCCAGACGCCCATAAACGTTTCACACAACCAAAATGTTCTGAATATACATTAGTAACGAAATGATTTATTTTTATCCACCACTTGATATTTCTAATTCGAATATGCCTAAAAACGTCTTACTAAACGCGGATAATAAGGGGATTCGAGGAAATATGACGCCCCCCCCCCCCCCCCCCTCCCTCACCTTTACTAAGTAAAATGTTAATTTTCCTGCTAGGAATTATCTCTTTCCTTGAGTTTTCCTTAAGAAATAAAGAGGGAGATCTATCCTTCTCAGTGTAAAAGAATGAACCCATCCCCTCTCACACTGTCTCATAGAGATTGAACTCATACCAGTGACTAATAACTAAAAAGTAAATTAGAAAGTAGAATCTCCCTGCATCTGCCCACGCTTACAGAGGTTCTAGCCCATTCCTCTCATTCGCTATGCAACAGTTTAAACCTACACATATACGCTTTTGCTGATTGATCTCTTATTTTCAGGTAAACTCCTGGCGTTCTACTTCGTGTTTTACCTGGTGATCGCCATCACGTTCGCCCTCATGCTGGCTCTCTTCTGCGAGCTCATCCTGGACAAGGATAACCCCACGCTCATAGGGGAGGATATACCCATTGCGCAGAATCCAGGTAGGTACAGACTACAATATAGGTACCCTCGACTGACATCTATTCAATAAATAATCTTTGTCATTTTTTTCCAACACAATCAACATGATGTTTGCGACTAATGACAGAATAAAGTAAAACCGCGCAGATATGTATAGCATATCTCATTTCAATAACGCATCCAGATAGGGCCCCGTTGAAAGAGGTACTGGGAGGACAGTACAATTACAGAGAAGGGGGAGGCAAGTGTTGCGGCAAGGCGCTTAAGGCCGCAGGAGGAGTAGAAGTTGTCGATGTAATAAGGATCCGTGCGCCCAAAAAGTGAGTGGCGGGCGCACGGATCCAAGCCCAAAGTGCAGGTGGAAGGTACATGTGATTGGATAGGGAACTGATCAGCACGTAGAGATGTGTGAAAGGGCAGATAGAAGGTAAATGGGTGGGAGTTGCATAAAGTAATAGTCATGTGCCGCAAGTGTGCATGAAAGTGACAATACCAACGTCATAGGGAACTTAATGGAACATTTCCTTCATCAACAGATATAAATTAATACTTACACCCATTAAACTTCACAGAGCTCAATTTTTATATGAAGGCTAGGCATTACTTACATTCATTAAACTATAGATTTTCTCGAAGAAATTCCTAACTTCACAACTGTGGAAATGTTTATTATAACCAGGGAATTTCATACACTAATCAAATCGGGACTTATAGCGAACGCCAATTCAGGCAGACCTTCTCTCTGGGATCAGTGGATTTGACCAACAATTCATTTTAGTAAAGTGAAATAAAAATAATAAAAATATAGACATCGTTATTTGGAGTAGGAAATGTTTCAAAGTGCCAGACGAAGGACTGGGCAGGAAAAGATGATACTAGTTGCGGTCAGATGGATTCGAACCCGCAACCTCTTGCCCTGCAGGCAGGCGCTCTAGCCACTAAGCTACGGCGCCATCTGTATGACAGATAGGTTTGAAAAGAGAGCTATATTGATGAAATCCCGTAACTCTATTTTGGGTCGTTCCTTGCATTCCGAGTTTTGTCCTGTCATTTACGTGACTGAATACCGGAGTAAATCTTTGAAAAAGACCGCCAGGCCACTTTTATCAATGACCCCACATATTTACATAAGGCCCGAAACTGATTATGACCTACCTACCTCATGCGAGCCAGTAAAATATCCAAATCAAATCTGGCGCCTGTTATCTAACTACTCCAAACCGGCTCGGGATAGCCGGAATGACGTTAGAACCCAATAAGGAGCGCCAAAATAGCTGAAAAATTGTATTTGATCTTTTAATCTAATGCCTTTTCAAATAGATAAAGAATAATGATTATATCAATACGCCTTTACATGTCGTTAACTTTATGGCATCGCCAGTTTCGCAATCCAATTTTCCTAGTGTTATGAACTTCCTATCCTGGGGTTCAATTAGTTACATTTGCCGCCGTTTCACTTTGTGGGGGCGCTACGCGGTGCATGAACATTAGCGTCTAGTTCAGACATGTCTTGTGTCTGAATTTACCCAAAATGGAGTATTGAACCAGTAGAACCATGCCTTATTACGGTCCGAGGTGTCTGTTAAATAATCTCAGTGTTATGTACCGTTCAATGATGTACTTAGAATGTAACACCTACGGATTAAGGTAAATACTAGTATATGTGCTACTCAGTTTTAGAGTACATGTATGTACAGTTTCTGATGCACTATAAACATATTCTATATCTGAGAGTGTTTCAATTGTAAAGTGTCTTGTACTTGAAAGTCAGTGATAGACGTAGTACTTTTGTTATTCATACTGCGTATCATATGAAATATATAACATGTCATAAACATGCTTCGTTTGTATTCCGCAGGCATGTCATTCCGTCCACAGCCAGAGTGGGAGACAACCCTTATACGTTTTGACCAGGCCAACTGGGAGTCCATGAAGATATTAGCAAATCACATGACTGCCTTCTTGGATTGTAAGTATTTCAATTATAGTAATGTCTTTGTTTCAACCCCCTTGCCCTACCTCACCATATATCCTAGACGATGTTCTCGCGGTGCCTTTTCTTTCCTGAGAACGTAATGAATGTTATTTAAGTTCATCCCCCTAAGAATTCTCCTCACTAGTTTCTCTTCTTCACCATTTTAATCGCGTAATTCGTCATTTGTAACTACAGCAATATATGTTTTGCTACTTCTATTAACAAAGGAATGTTGACGACATTGAAGATGATGATGATGATCATCATCATAAGGATGATGATACATGATGACGATGGTGATTACAGTGGTGATGGCTGTTGCGTTGGGGTTGGTGATGATGATGATGATGATGATGATGATGATGATGATGATGATGATGATGATGATGGTGATGATGATGATGATGATGATAATGATGATGCATTCGATTATTCTTTGTATGGTTTCAGTGTATGAGAACGAAAATCAGGTGGGAAGGAATTACATTGACTGCAAGGATGGCAAGCGATCGAGTGACGAACCAGAAAAGGTGTGTCGCTTCGACACGATAGTGTTGGGTGGCAAATGTAATTACGTCCAGATGTACAGTTATGTCTACGGCACACCCTGCATTCTCCTCAAGCTGAATAAGGTAAGATAATTCCTATATTATCATATATATTATGCCATATGATATATTGTTATACTAGGGGAACGTATGTGCATGTATGTATTGTCAGGCTGTAGAAACACATGGTCAGTGTATTACGGCTGCATAATAAAGAAATGCATTATAAATAGCCAGAGTCACTGCGAAGTCTCTTTTAATTAATTGGTCATCAAATTTAAGTAAAAAGAGAATAAAATAAATAGCCCTACCACCCTAGTTCTTTAGAATACAATCCTCCATATTCAACTTTCTTATACACTAAAGTATTGACTGCTACTGTTTATCACATGTGCAGGTAATGGGTTGGATCCCGCAGCCCTACAATGAGTCCACCATACCCCAAGAGATGCGATCAGGCAAGAGAAGCACCGTCTACAGGAAAGACTTTATCGGAATCACCTGCGAGGGCGTGGTAAGTAACATGCTACAGAGAGTATTATTGTTTAGATAATTCCTATCAGGTATTAATAAAGACAATTCTACAATAGCATGGTAGTTTTCAAACTCTGATAGAATAACTTTGGACTTACTAAATCCTCATACTACTATGATAAGAGTAGTATAAGCAAGGTGGGTCTTCTAACCTGTATAGTCTTGCATGTTAGAATGCATTTTCACACAAGGAATAAGCTTAAATCGATATCGAAGATATATTATGAGTATGTATGTATGTATGTATGTATGTATGTATGTATGTATGTATGTATGTATGTATGTATGTATGTATGTATGTATGTATGTATGTATGTATGCATGCATGTATGGATGCATGCATGTATGAATGTATGTGTGTTACTGTATATATGTATGTATTTATGTAAGTATGTGTGTATGTAGTTATGTATGTTTGTATGTACATGTATGTATATATTTTAAAGTTTGACTGTTTATGAAAGTGGAAGGAAACAGGAAATTTCTTCCCTTGATTCATATCTTGCGGGAATATGAACATGAGCCTAAAAAATGACAAATATAAAACGTATAAGCAAATTAAAAACATATATACAAAATCAATGATCGTATATCAGTACTATATGATGCCTTCCTTTCAGACTGATGCTGACAAGGAGAACATTGGAGATGTAGAGTTCTACCCCAATACTGGGTTTCCATATGCCTACTACCCCTATACCGGTCAAGAGGGCTATCGTGCACCCCTAGTTATGGCCTATTTCCCCAACATCAAGATGGGTATGGTTGTGATGGTCAGGTGTAAGGCATGGGCAGCCAACATACAGCATAGCATACATGACTGGGATTACAGGGGAAGCACGAGGTTCGAGGTCTTGGTGGATTAATACCAATGGATGAGTAATCTTACTCAGAAAGACAGATTTCTACAGGAAAATATCCAAATGTGAGCACCTTCATGAATCCAGTCCAGTCAATTGTGGACATCCTCCATCCTCCTATCGTGAACACATTATTCCTGTCGGAAAACTGACTTCTACAGTTAAACATCCAAATGTGAACACCTTCAAAGTCAAGTATGAACATCCTCCATCCTCCTGTCGTGAACACGTTATTTCGGTGGGAAAACTTAATTCTACAGTAAAACAACCAAATGTGAATACCCTCATGTAAACTATTCAAAATGAACACCTTTGGGGTGCGATCTCCTATCGTGAACACGATATTCCAGTGGGGAAAACTTACTTCTAGAGTAAAACATCCAAATATGAACACCATCATGCAAACCTTCCAATGTGAACAACTCTCGGATGCGAACAACTCCAGTCGTGAACACATTATTCCAGTGGGGAAAACTGACTTTTACAGCAAAGACATCTAAATGCATATGTGAATATGTGAACACTTTCACCACGTGGACAACTATTAGGACCCCATTTTCTCGCGCTATAGTGTAGAACGCCTAGCAGGAGATGGGACCATTTTCTTATTTGTGAACACATTTTCCCGCTTAGTTTTTCTTGTACTAAAATGTGGAAATCCTCTAAAATTTAAATATGCTCCGATCTGTACATTTTCTCTTCGGTATCAATGGTGTTCAAGCAACAATGGGACTACCTTTCCAAGGTCAGAAGAAGAGGATACTAATCATCATTCCCTGGATAAATGGGATAGACAAAGTTTGGATTGTACATATGCATTTCGAAGAACAATAACAGAAGGCGATGCCTACATTAGGAGAATCAATATGGATATGGATATATTCTGCTTTAGAGGCACAATTGCAACATAATACGTTGCCCACAAATGTGTTCTCATTTCATCGATTGCTCAGTAAACGGGTGAGTTCATAACTAACATTCTTTCAGAAAATACTCATTCAGAAGAAGACGAGGTAGGATTGCTATGGACAGAAAACTTTTAAAATGGACGTTACGGTTTATCCATTACCTATGTATGATATTCCTTTCTTTGTTATACTAAGAAAACTAAGAAATTAGAAAACCAAGTATTTTATATGAAAACCAAATAAGTGTAATTCAGGCATATAGAATTTAATGAGTCAAACGAATTTAATTATTTCAAATTGTAAAGTTATTCTAATGCCAGTGAGTCATAACTTCGTTGTATGTTTTGTTTGTTTTTTGTAATGCTGAGAGTATATCTTTAAGGACTTATATAACCAAAGCCAACAAAGGGAAATTTGAGATAGGGGTTGACTCAAGTGTTTGTACATACTGTAATCGCTATGACTGGGCCATTTGATATTGTTGCCTGGCTTATGTGTATATACTTTCTGTTCCAAGATGTTTTAAAATTTAGTACGAACTTTTTTTGTCTTTTATCAGTTAAAATGGACATTGCATTTAGTGATATTACATCTTTAGTTTAGGTTCATTTCAGACTTTGTCTTGTTATTTCTACACTAGGGCATATCCTCTGTAGAATGGGTAGAATATTTACTTTAGTGCTATATGAAACGACGTATTGTAATATTTTATACAATATTTTTATACATAAATAGATTTGATAAATCAATTCGTTTTACTTCTATTCTCCCAGACCCTATAACTAATTTTATTTCCTCATTTCGACGGGAAATGTGTTTTAAAAAGGTTTATGAAATAGGAAACCTTCATATACTCAGTGTTAGAATACTCATCAAAGCATTTATTGATTTACGCCTCAATCATACTTACGTTTTAATTTAATTTGGTGGCAATGCTCTTTGTGTTATTCAATGAAAATATATTCCAACAAAAACCAAGCAGTATTCATTCGACGGCATTTACTTCAAGACATCAACACATATTGGATTGAATAATGTTCTGTGCCGAATGAACAATTTGTTTCAGTAGCTAAGAGTTTTAAGATCATTCCCTTAACGAACTATTCAAGGCCATCTAACACCCTATAGTAGCAGTTTACACATCGCTCACATTGTAACATAAAAATGAATACTTTAAATTAAAAGTGTATTCTTACCTTATCTTTGTATGTCACATCCATTGTTTCAACGGTTTTCCTGACGAAGTGTTTTACTAATCCACACTACATGTTTCATTCCACAGTAATGTGTGGTGGGTGGGTTATCCAAGATCTTTGAATTTAGGTCCTCCATGAAGTTTTCAACGAGTCTGCTTTGAGTAGTAATCCAATTTTTTGAATTCTGCGATTTTCGAGAAAAACTGTGTTTCGTGTAAAGGAGACTGCTCCACATCGTTGTTGTACAAGTAGTTGATTTGAGGTGGGTAGCCTTACTTTCGTAGATCTGAAAATGTAAAGAAAACGACAAAATAAGTAATATCATATACATCAGCGACGTATATAGACACCATTTGTATTACCATAGGATAAATAGGATGGTGGTATAGAGGTCCAGACACTTTTTAAACCCTATGCTGGTGGTGGCTAATATAGCCAATACGAAATGATGCAAAAAAACAAACACCGAAAATGAGTGAAAGCCTGGCACATGGGTACTCACTCATCTGATAGTACTCCGTGAGAGCTATCCAATGAATACCACTGCACTGAATAGCATGACAGGGTTTAGACGATTTCAACAATCGTTGCATCCTTGTGCTTTGGATGAAGGTAGCCTCAGCATTGGAATGGTTGATACACTCTGAACAACGACGCCTTTCATTTGTCAAAATTATCACATTTTCTCGATACAATTGAACCTATCAACCTACACACTATATACGTTCACAAGCCCCAGGTCAATTTTCCCTATACACACTTTTGACATGGCCATGGGTCTTCTACTTATAAATTCAATTGCTGTACATGTCATTTATAGACATACCCTGGTAACTTCTCAAAGATCACGACTCCTCCCCTCTCATTTGTTATGGAGAAATAGCGGTTGACATTTGACAATTCCTTCTCTTTAGTTTTTCAATTCAAAATATGCATGCATATGCAGGCATGGTGATATGTGAACGGTGTTTGCATTGCAATGTATTGCATTGAAAGTAAACGCTTCCTCAAATGTGTATCCGCAAAATGGAGTGTACTGCACTAAAAACAGGATTCAAGGGTTCTGAATTCAAAAGGTAACACAACAGCAGAGCAAAGGGTAGTCTCTGTATGCATGTGATGCCTATCTTATTTTTTATATCGTTGAAGAGTGTAGTCAAATATGTGGGAAAATATTTAAGCGGAAAACACACTAGACCAAGGCAGAGAGGACGTGTTACTCAACAAGTCCAAAAATGAACCTTGAAAATTGCATACATGGATGTTTATCATAATGATGGTGATACTGATTCCTGGGCAGATTTGAGTATGTGACAATACACATTACCTTGTGAATATGCCAACATTGATGCAGAAATTCCGCCAGAAGTATGTCTCAGTGTACAAGATTTACGACCTAGTATATGCAACAGGAGAAACCAAGTCAATCAACTAGAGGAAAATCATTTATTTGGTAAATGGATCATTGATGTGGGAATGCATACTACGACAACCTGCATTGTTCTCCAAATGCAAAATGTGAAGCAGGAATGCGTGCTTATAAAGTACACATTTGAATCAGAAATTGACGCCGATAAGATACAAAGGGAAATTATGGATGTGCGTTAATGTAACCAACACGTGGTGGATTATATCAACAAGTGAAGTGAAAAGAACCTAAAGGTTGCAATTCAAGAATGTCGTTCGTGATCTAAGGATATTTCCTACTCCGGATGTGTATATTACATAGAGGGATACTGTGGAGCTGCCATTGTGTCAAGAACATCCTTTCGTCATAGTTGGAAGTATTCACCGAGTGACAAAATCCAAACATCGTTTGATGCATTCAGGTAGGATATCATTTCTTTAATATCATTTTTAACGTGTGTGTAGTTATTTAGAAAAATGTTAACACCATTTAAGTGATATAGAAATGTTTGCATTTCTTGGTGATTTCAAGCAGAGTTGACTTTGCAGTGGATCGAAATTGCATAATCGAAAGACTTCTATCGTAACAGAGAGATATACTTCGTCAACAATTTTCTTGACAATGATTTCATAAAACCTTAGATGACGAAACACAAGTGGATTCGAAACCAGCCGGTCAACCTGAACATGCTAGCCTCAACCAGTGTCAACTAATAGCCGCTAATAGGTGCTCTGGGCACCCCCAGCTGGTGGTGGAGATAAGGTTTCTCTGTAATGTAATTGATACGAGAGCCCTGATTGGTCCTTGTTCCCATGTGACCTCGTGTTGATGCCAAAGCTTGTACTCTTGGCATGAGTCCAGCATCTCACTACAGGGCATATAGTAATTGGTCTCTCGCTACATATCCATTCTATTCTTTATCCAAGATAAAACTAAAAAGAAAAAATCAAAGTTTGGTTTATTCCATCGTAGACTTCCCGCGAAGTTTAAGCAACAGTTTAAGTATCAGAAGTTCACTCTTATGTTCGATGACAAAACAGATAATACCTTCGATGATCAAACACTTTTCTTCATCCAAGATAATACAGATAAATCTACTATTTTCATAAAGCATAGGACCAGCTCCTAGTATCTTTCGTTCGCGACTAAGTGAAGAATTACAAATATAATAAGAGTATGACATCATGTTTTATTGCTCTTCTCATTTTGTATAATTTCGACTTACATGTACAAAAACAGACATGACAGTTAATGAAGCCGAAGCACTGCGAAGCAGGGAAGTGTTTGTCTGCAACATGTCTGGTCCCCACTCCTTTCTATCACGCCCTCTATCGGCATAATTTGAACTTATATGTTTTGGCATATCCTTAAGACATTCCACATACCAATAATGCCAACTATCGTTTGGATCCGGTTCTTATTACAAAGGCATAGGAGCATATCCCCTTTCGATAAGCAACAACTTTGATAACTCGTTCTATGGTGTGTTTGGCACCCTTTTCCTCATTTCAAAGTCACACCCAAATTGGAAACAAAAATGCGTGTACCCGTGGCAGAAAAATTTGAATATCCCTCTCTGATCCACTCTAAGCACTTGCTATTTTTTCCGACAAAGCTTTTCAAATACTACCCTTAAACTGAGTCAGATTAACACAGGTAATAAGAAATATTCCTCTCAGCCCTAAACTAAAAAAAAAAAATCTATGTTATTGTATGTTTTAGGGTCAGTATCTATCTCACTTGGGTAGTTGCCTATCAAAATGAATTTGTTCTATTCTGAAGCCAGAGAGATATGCACAAATGTGTCGCTGGTGTACATGTATAATATGCATGCTATTCGCGCCTTGGAGTATAAACGAATGCAACTAGAGCAGCTTGCTGAACCAGCATGTAATGATGCGGAGGAGGCGTGACCTAGTTTCTACCTGAGCTAGATAAGCACGCTCGCCAGCATCATCAGCATCAGCCCATTCCACAGCTTTGTGTACTAGCAGGGTACAATACCTGCTTAATGAGTTGATTTAATCACTGGGTGTTCTAATTGTAATGCAATACAGGGATAATGCAATTTATGCAGGTAACCAATGCCTGCTGTCAGAAGTAGGTCATACATTGCCCTACAGCACACCTGTATTACACAATTAGCTAGACGATGTCTACTGAGTCAGTAGTGGTCACTCCCCATATAGCCATTCAATAAGCCGGGCTACTTCAATCATTATAATGCAGCCCTGATTTAGCCACGGATTGGGATAGGAACTATTGGAACCCACATAGATACAGAGAAGTTCCTTTAAAGCTGAGAATGTCAGTAGGGAATGGTACATGTACTCAAAGTAGGACTGGTTCATTTTCCCAGTGGATATTTTATCCGTCGGATCATATTCCCAGGTTTCACGTCAAAGAATACATTTGATGTCAAGCAGAAATGACATTTTAACAATAAAGGAGGTTCCCATGTATCCGAGTATCATCAGGGACATAAAGACCCTATCTACATGTATATATGTCTCCTGTATCATGTAGAGTCACCTGCGGATAGACATCATAGACATATATCTCCCTGATTTACTTTGCTATGAGATATTCAAAACAACATGCTCAACTAGGGAGAATGATGGTTTTCAGTTGTAAGTCACGGGCACAACTGAGTCAAGGGCCAAATACTCTAGAACACTCATTCCAATTTACGATCCGTGGCTGAATTTCTTCCCACGCTATGATGCGTAAGAAAACTATGCCACTATACCTGAGAACAGGTATATGGTACCCTTAAAGCCATATTCACTTAGAGAGCCCAGTGAGCCTGCATGGGGACATAGTGACATGGCTTATATACCATAGGGGTGAATGGATGATGCTTGGTATATTCAGCATGATTTAAGTGTCCCTATACGTATCGTGTGCAAGTGTGAAAAAATTTTTGAAATCGAGTGCATCGTGTTTACTTTCGCCTCACATGACCTAAGGTAAACAAGGTATAGTGTAGTATAGTACCCGTCACGCAAAGGAACAACACACGCTAGAATCGTTCAAGTTCTAACCGTCCATTAGTCGGTGTATTTAGGACTGAATCTAGAATATGCGCTAGACAGGAAACTGTCCCCTATATCTCATTATTGTGGGGTAGGTGGGAGGGCTGAGGAACAAAATATCACCTATGAATGGCTTCAGGGCTACCGTTGACTCATTCCTTTACTATTACTACCTCTGCGCAGATGCTGAGGCTGCCAGGGAGCAGTTAGTTTTCCAGGTATGCCCAGACAGAATCTCCATGGAAAAAAAATCGATGAACAGGTAGACCTGAATCATATGGGTCGACTTGTGTAACATGACGGTCTCCGTGCTACCCCTTTTCCTATGACTAATGACTGTTAATATCATAGCAAGTTTATATATGAGAACATCCCACTGGCTTAAATTATAGAAAGATGTACATTATATTATGCAGATAGCTTAGGCCACAACAGACATAGTTATCATTCAAATTGTTGACGTTCAGGGCCATTTTTTCTGTGGCAAGTCAATATAAAGAAAAGGAATATCTTAAATTTACAGTTTGAATTATAATATATATTGCATCTATATGTATTGACTGGAAGTGTTTTTGGTAACCAAAGCGTAGCTTTTGGGAAGTAACACATTGTTGCTAGGGTTGGGAATTAACTAAACCTCTTAAAGACGCATTTTGAGGATGATTGGTACAAGATATCCATTGGTCACTCAGCGGTGTACAACTCCCATCTCCTTTAACTATGCCTTTGAAAACTGCACCAGATTACCTTTGCCTTGATAGTGTGTAGGCAAAGATTAGGACGTATCTAGAAGGAAGGAGATACACAGAAACTTTCATACCGTGACGTTGAACACCACTTTGGCCACGACTGCCACTGATATCTCTCAACCAATCAGAAGCAGGGCTGGCAGTCACTTCATTAGCACCACTTCTGATAATGGCAGCCTCTATACCCAGACTCAGGCCATTTTTTTACTAACTTTCATAAGCCATATCTGAGGAGTGCTGAGGAGGACAGACTTGCGGGTGGTCTTATTTGAAAGGTGACACATATAGGCACATTTTGAACCTAAATCATCATGATGGTGCATTTGCCCTTTAAGGACGTCACGTCACCACTTACTCGACCAGTTGGTCGTGGCAGAAGTTGAGGATCTCGTAGATTGCGATTGAGTCGATAGTAATGATATCATTTAATTCAAGCCTGTCTATGCTGATGAGCTCAGACAGGATTAAGTTTCCAGGCATATTGTTAACATATTTATAAAACGACATGTCTCGTATCTCTATTATCAAAGTCAATAGTATGCATGGTAGTCAAATCTTGCTTTCGTGAAAACACTTCTACCAGCCCGGCCACTTGGTCGTACACGGAGCCTTAACTATAAATGCCCAGACCCTTGAAAATCACACTCTAAATCATCCAAACAGTACGGTCAGGAATTTAAAAAAATGCCAATTTCAGGCAAACTATTTGAGATGTGAACTTCAATATAAATGCTTGGACATTATTTAAAGGTAATTTGTTTTACATTAATACATATATGTATGGTTACGATTATGATGTGAAGATATTATGGATAACCAACAATTTCCATATGTCCCATTTTGAGCACCACTTTCAAAATCCTGACTAAGGCCCTGATACTAGACATGTAGAAGAATAAGTGTGCTATTACTGCTATATCAAATTTGTACAGGTAACCTCGCTTACTCAGGACTCGTCTACCTCTGATTTTTGCGTAACACGAACTAACTCTAGCCCAATTAATTCCTGTCCACTTTCTCAACTTCAACGAGTTACACGTAACTCGGATTCAGGCTAACTCGAACACTTTTTCTTGGTCCCTATTTGTCCGAGGTACGCGAGTTTTTTATACCGCTATGCATTTTGTCTCACTGTGGAACGCCAATGTAGCAAGTCCCAGTGAAACCATTAGATATGGAAGGACTATATAGATATGATGCCATCTACAGGCCATTACGAGTACAATACTTGTTGGTAAATCAGAGGGTGGGGGGGAGGGTGTCAACATTTTAGGGACTGTGAGCCTAGTCTACCAGGATGCCAGTCTATGTCAGTAATGGTTCTTGCCCAGCGTCTAGTAGTGGTGATGTCATTGTTCGGCAATGGATAGGATATCACTTGTGATGCGGAAGTGCTCGCAGGTTAAATGTAGCAAATAATGAAAGCGTCATCCTACGACCTGCGAAGATTTCATGCCTAACGTACCGAAGGTGTGCTCTGACCCGTCTCATAGGATTACAGCATGGAAAGAAATGGCATCCTCCCCCATTCTCTCTCTCTCTCTTGATTTGATTCGGTCTAGTACGATGTGTATTGCATAGCATTTGGCATACAAAAAATCATATATAAAGGTGACTAGTTGGAGTGTCATTAACTGCTATGCAATAGAATTCTAACCAGACACAGGATATATACACTTAAAGTTAGAAACGTATTTCCATAGTGGTCCCAGTCTGCCCAGAGTCCAATGGCATCACATGTAATGATCAACCTCACTGCTCAAGATTGACGGAACAATAATATCATGAAGTATAATACAAACATTCGGACTATAATTGATAAATTTCTTTTTTCTGATGACTCAGAGGACTAACATGTAATGTTTTTTGCATCTCACTTTAAAAAGAGATTTACTGAACGTAGTCTGGATCTCATCAGGCAAAGAGTTCCAGATTTTGGCACCTATGTAGTGGAAGGACTTTATACCATATGAACCAACCTTTGGTAAAATCAAAGCATTAACACTGTGTCTAGTGTTATAGCTATAGTGGTGGGATTCATTTACTCTTTCAAAAACCTGAAGGTACTCTGGAGCCTGTTCATCGAGTGGATATGAAACCAGCCCGGCCAACCTAAACAACCAGGCTGCGGCGAATAGCCCAAAGGTTACGTTCTGTGCATGTTGGTGCACAGCTTTCTCTGAAATGTAAACCATTCGAGAGCTCTAATTGGTCTTTGTATCCAAGTGACGTTCCAACTAGGCCAGATCCGAGACCCCTGGTGTAGCCAGGTCTCTCTAAAGATCTCTTAGAAATTGGTCTCTCACTACATATCCATTCTTTTATTCATCTCAGTGGCAGGGATAGATGCATTTACCTCTCAGATATGTTGACTATATCCCCTGGATATAGATAGTCTCGGTGTGTCTATTCATCTAAGGTGTGACTCAGCTATAACAGCCTACTTCGTTGAGTGGGAGACCCTCGTCCAAACAAACACAACACAGGGCGTGGGACTTGATTGGAAAATAATATGAAATATGTACGGGATGGATAGAGAATGGGTATGGTAGTCTTGAGTTGTAGTGAGAGTATTATGGTAATGTAGTGCTAAACACCCTGCAGTTGAGGGTCAGCAGACTGTTTTATGAACCCCGCCGGAGGGTACTTAAACCCTCCTCAGCAGCTTCCCACAGCAACCTGTACAATGAATGGTGCTGCACCCAGCTGCTGTATGATATAGGAGGAAAACACACTGATGCATTGTCCTCCAGGTAATTAATGACTGCTCCCTGCATCAGCTCTGCCTCAGCATCATTTTCCCACTTCCGTCCGTTAGGGAGGAGAGAAGCAAATTCCTAATTACACAGAAGCTCACTCTTAAAGCCATGACGGACGAGGTGTACCGGAGACAGTGGCCAGAGGCCGCCAACAGACTCTCAAGACAAGTGGTATACGTACAACCTTTAAGGGAAACGCCATGGAAACGGTTTATAAAGGCAGCATGGGATCCCAAGAAGCAGGAGGTGTTTGGAAGGAATGCCAAAAGCTGGGGTAGGTATTAGTTACCAAGCATCATCATCCTCATCATGATACTACTAGAATCACACAGTGAGATTTACTAGTCTTTAAGTGGAATTTTGACCATCACAATATCTTTATTCTGATGATGAAACCTGATTTGATAGTAATCAATAGTATCGTTATAGAAATCTCATCTCCATGTCTGATAGAATGAGATACTGGTAAAGGTGTCGGGGTTTCTGCATCACGAACACTGCATGATACTCCTGTAATATGTACCTGTGTGTAATATGGGTTACCACCATTGCAAGACCTTACTACAGATATAGACAGTCATCTACCTTCATGGACATTTCAAATGACATGCTCGAAATCTGGGATGTTTCACATATGTTTCGTCACGAATAACCTAGCACCTCAGTAACAAACAGGTAGCCGTGTTTCTTATGTGTATTACCCTAATTATACAGATAAGAATTCGGAAGTCTATACAGTTAGATATTGGAGATATGATAAATATAGGATCAATATCATTTATAATGGGATTTTCGATGCATGTGATATGACGAATATGATGTAAGTGGACATTTTCTAAGAATACCGCGATAGCAGTGACCTCGGTGTAGGTGGCGCCCAGGCGTGAAATGTATGGTGGCTGAGAATGTTAGAGTTCCTGGTTTAAGCCTCATATTCATATACTTAACCCTCTACCTGAACACTCTAACAATGACAAGTGGCGGAGATGACCTTAATTACGATTCGTTTAAAAGTGTTACACTGTCTGAACGATTTGATCAGGTATCTGCAATAGCAATATTGAGGGCTGCATTTTTTTAAAATTTCAAACGGAGTACTCGAACAATTAACCTCAATTTGTTTTGTTTCTGACATTAAAAGTGATATTCTAACATTATCATGTTCTGTCGGTGGAGGAGTGTCGAACCCTTCTTAATGAAGTCACCACCATAACCACACCTGTGCTATAGGTATCTCAGGTGTATGTCCTAACGCTCACATCACCAGTCACGGCCATGAACTGAACCAACCCTGTACTGGCAGAGCTGCTGTGTGACCCTGTTTTTTTAATGGCGCCATAAAGAACAACGGCGTGTAGCACTCAAAGACCAATGCCGTAGCGCCGCGGCCCAATAAGGGTACATTTTTTTGTAGTTAATAAATACTGATAGCAAACAAAGGGTTGCTAAGCTCGGATCCCAATCGCTCTGTTGCTTTACGTATAAAACTGCTCACTATTTATGCCGTAACTATTCCCCTCAATCATGACAATTTTGAATGAAACTTCAATACCTATACTGTCGCGAAATTTCCACTCTCCGGTCTAATGAGAATTAGACTGATTGGCACTCGATTGATTGGCACTCAATATACCACTTGATGATAGCCAATGGTGTACTAGAACTAACTCTAATTTCGAACATCATGTATCGCATCCGAAACGTGGGCTATTAACTATCCTACCCAATTTGCCGAAGTGGTCAACATGTGTGTCAAGTGAAAGTCCCGAAAGTAAAAAAGTATACATTGTGGGCCACCTCACACGGGAAAAATTAGGATATGTACACGTTCTAATTTGAACACGTGTAAACAAATGCCTTTGTACCAAGTTTCAGGGTGTTCTTACAGATGTCGGCAATTAAGGTTCGATGTGTATCAGGGGGGAGAAAGAGTATTGTTTCAGAGCCCCCAGGTCCGAGTCCCACAGTGAATAATTAGCATCTTTACAAATGTAGGTCCAATCGCCTTGGGTCTAGTGATGACCTAGTTTATTGAAAAGGACTACCATCCCAATGGAAATTGTATATAGAGACTGTGATGTACAGTTCGGTAAATAGGAAATACTAGTACCCATCAACAACTAGAATTAGTATGGGACGATCCTCTCCGAGTCTGTTTATTTCCGTAAAGCTATCAACGACTTTCTATTATTTTGCAATAGTTCAACCACACATCGTGAAACTATACAGAGAAAGTGTGAACACACATATCAATATGAATATGATGAATTAGTTTCCAGTTTCTAAGTTCTTGTTTTATTATCCCACTAGAATCTGCCTTTAGCAGCGTGCACACAAGGAAGTATCTTGCATTGTATTGAGGAATATTTTGGTGCTGCTTCTGTCGAGTTTAGCTACTTCTTGTCAGATTCTTTTCAAACATAACTATATTCGTTACAAGTTATGAGCAAAGTTGTGGCACAATCTCTGCACATTAGATACAAACAGGGTAGTAGTCTCATACAAACCAACCTTAAAGGGCAAATGCACCATCAGAATGATTTAGGTTCAAAATGAGCTTATACATGTCACCTTTCAAATAAGACCTCCCCCAAACCTGTCCTCTTCAGCACTACTTAGTTATAGCTTACAGAAGTTCAGCAAGTAACAGTCTTTAGGCAGCCCTAGAGGGCCTCCATGCATCCCAAGATGCACTCTGTTTTTGACAGCTTCTAAGCACCAGCCTGTGTGACCAGTGCTTAAGAGATAGCAGTAATAGGTGGCTGGGTTCCTCTTTCCTGCTTAGATTTTCATTACTGGCTTTCATTGAGTTGTCACAATTCCCAAAGAATGAACTTCTTCAATTTTCTATTGTATATTCCAACAATCTTTGGTAGTTATACTATTTGGTTTGTCTTTGATTTGTAGCTTATTGTTGGGTAGAAACCATTACTTCCTAATTGCTATGAAATCAGTTTGTGCTAATCACTTACAGGAAATTGCAACACTTGTGTCAGTTAGCAGTCACTCATGGGAATAGTGTAGGACTTCAAGTGTGTGTGTTCCACTTCCTGTTATCAAGATGCTATCTTTGAGTAAAGAACCTGGCACCATTGAGTAATGAATCATGTGGCTCTAAGGGAGATGTTCCCTAGGTGAGTCAGATATTTCCATTCCTCCAAATTCCTGATCGCTCAATTCTGACATACTATGTAAATTTTACTTCTTGAAGTTTTATTTGCTTCCAGAAATTGTGATCAGGGATGAGCCAGGAAAAAAATTAGCAAGAAAGGGAAAGCCAGGCTTCCCTGCTACTGCTATCTCTTAAGCACTGGTGACACAGGCCGGTGCTTAGAAGGTGTCAAAAACAGAGTGCATCTTGGGATGCATGGAGGCCCTCTAGGGCTGCCTGAGGACTGTTACTTGCTGAACTTCTGTAAGCTATAACTGAGTAGTGCTGAAGAGGACAGGTTCGGGGAAGGTATTATTTGAAAGTTGACATGTATAAGATCATTTTGAACCTAACTCTTTCTGATGGTGCATTTGCCCTTTAATTTACCAGACCAGAGCCACAGGGTTCTGATTGCAGTCCACTTATTCGATGGAACGTCCATCCTGATCACTTTCTGTTTTAAATAACACTGCTGTAGACAGTGTCAATTTATGGTTGTCTGTTGTTTACTCTATTTTATGAGAAGATACCAATGTTTAAAGTATTGCTAGGCTAGCTACTAGACTTTAAAATTACTGCGTTTTTAAGTGTTTTAACCTATAATATATAAAGCAATGCTCACACCCGCATAAGGAAATATATGCCAATATGTTATATTGTAATTCCTTTGATTGTCACACAACTGTGACACAAGGGTGTTTTACATGCAGTGACCTCTACTACACACTTAAGAATATCGCAGTGTCATCGTCATGTTGGCATCTAAAACTAGCCTTCTACCTAGCTAAGTACGGCCAATGTATTAGGTCGAAAATGATACCCTGAAACCTTCCATGAATACCATGAATAACCGTGGTGATAACAGTCCACTTAACCATATCATTCCCAGCATGACAAAATGGTGGTTTGAACCAGGAAGACGTGTTGGGTCCTAGCGGGCCAAATACTGGTGTGTAGGCATAGGCATCAGGTTTTCTATGAAAATGGTGATCTTTTAACTCAGATGGACAGTTGTCTGCCACTAGTTATTGGAATGTGGAGAATTGTAATTGTAATTGTAATATCCATTGACCATATGCATTGATATGAAATTTCAAATACAGAAGAGAAGAGAGATGCTTTCATTTGAAGAGGGGTAGGGAGGTATATGGATTACACTTTTTGAGTGGGATGACAGCTGTTAAATAAGGCAGTCAGGAGGCCAGTAGACGAATTATACTCGTCCTGTCCTATTACGGCTAAATTACAGAGAATAATACTTAGCAGATAAAACGAAGAGGAATCATAATGAATGATGCGCTTTGTAGTACATGTGGAGAGGGAGCGCGAACATAGCCTAGCTACTAGGCGTTACTATCAGTTATCAACTGTTTTGGAGTATGATACAACTTATATCTCGCAATCAGAGGGCTGTATCACCCGAGGCGCAGCCGAGGGTGATACAGCCCTCTGATTGCGAGATATAAGTTGTATCTTACTCCAAAACAGTTGATAACGAATTTATCTCATGATTGCCTCCTCGACCTCTGCATAGGTAATAAAAATGAACATACATACATACATACAGATACTGGGAGGTTAATATA
Source organism: Maea johnstoni (assembly GCA_963942565.1). Taxonomy (NCBI): domain Eukaryota; kingdom Metazoa; phylum Annelida; class Polychaeta; order Spionida; family Magelonidae; genus Maea; species Maea johnstoni. The sequence goes on along the minus strand of OZ012685.1, from coordinate 59,147,420 downwards.
GGATTCTGAGAGGTTAATACAACTTCATATCACATGCCAATTGACCAATCAAAAGCCTAGAATTTTGCCAATCATGAGATAATGTGCTTTATCATATCATATATAAATCAATGCTTACACCTACATCAGGGAATATGGCGTACTGATTGTCTTTTATTTCATACAACTGCCACGCGAGGGTTTTGTACAGGCAATACTATTCCAACTATCCTTATTAACATACCGCAGTGCCACCTATCCACAAGGGATGATACCTAACTTAACTATGGCCTGAGATGCAGGCTAGCGTTAACAGAGCTGGTGCTCTTGGCTTACCGGTAAATGTTGGCTGTTATCAAATGAACAGCCCACTTATGCACATGCTACACATGCCATAAAGGTATCTGTATTTATATATCGAACCATTTTTAAGACATATAAGTGGTAGAAAGAGCATATCCGAGAAATGGGTTCGATTTCATGTGAGGATAATTGTTAGCAATTTGCATGAAAACGATCTTCATATATCTTTTTCTCACAGAGCACATATATGTAGCATTTCATCATGTAAGTAATGTTCCCGGATAGTTATTACCAGTAACTTACATTTAAATTGATGTCTCTGGTTATTACAAACTTCATTCAATAAGTTAAAGTGTTACTATGTCTTTGACAAAAATATGCTGAACATTAAACTTCTGTTGTTTTCGAAAGAAATTTGATACATCATTTCGACCCCCTCAGCCAAATTAGTGAAAGCAGGAGCATGACCATAGGTCATCTCAGGGCGAGCTTGTTAGGTTTGTTAAACCTGTGGAATAATATAAATTGTGCTCGCTGATATATGTGTCGCATTGCTAATATTTATTTCTGTATAGACATGATGCTCATATATCAACGCATTTGCAAAGAGTATTTGAACATTTACAATTAATCCAAATATCGATGGATTCAGAGACATATATAACTCGTGTAAAATACTGGTAAGCAACCAAAAGGTAATGTTTCTCTCTGATGGATGCTTTTACATTCTCTTTTAATATAGTTAATTCTATATACTATTTAGGTGATTAATTTTTGGTCCTTATAGTAAACTACTTTAGAAGAAATGAAACGATTCCATTCAGAAAGTCATCGTTAAAGATCCAATACACCTGATTGTATGCTACAGAGTAGTCTCAGATGTGATGCTGCGAATGCAGCCAGACACTGGAATGTAATCAGGGTCAGACGGCCGCATCTGTGCCAGGTGAAAGTAGGTCACGGTAGATGCTTGTTTGCCTCCCGCTCCTCCAACCGCCACCTGTAGCAGCTCAATTACATTCCTTCTCTCAGTTGACAAACACTGGGTTCTATCACATGCGGGACAAAGCAATATACTTGAAATGGATCTATACATTTATGAAAATTGAATGTTTTAACATAAAATAGCTGAAAACAAACTAAAATCCTTATTGAATTTCATAGGCTACTATGCTACAAGGTAATTACTCTAGCCCGTGAAATGATAGCAGGCGATGTTTAAAAATCGTCTGCTGTGTCTGCAACCAAACTGCATGTACCAGTGTACTAGTTGGGTGTGCGCGCAGCCGTTTTTCAACATTTTGGCGGGAGTGAGTCGATCTATCGTAACAGTAGCCGAGATTTCTGAACTGCCATATGTGTCTTTTCCATCCTTTTCTGATATCATTCACTAAGTCTTCAAGGTGGCCTGTCAGTGGTCAAATTAGTTCACATTTATCTCACCAGGTGAATGAATGACTCAGTTTCAGATAGCCTAGCTTACTAGACTAGTAGAGCTGGCTTATTCTTAACTAACTAGTCACTATTTTGTTACTAGTCAAGTCATTATAGTACTTTTCCTATTTGCAAGATGGCAGCACTGCTGAATTCTCTTGTGGCTATTGATGCCAATAAACTGACATCTGGTGGGGAAGTTAAGAACTAAACTGCACCCAGCAAGCACAGTGAAGTTATCAAGACAGCAAGTATCATACCAGAGCAAGCAAAATACAGATGTACAAATGTATTCATCCTGGTATTGAGGCTAAGTTTGAGTATGAATTGTCCAGAGATAGGAAGGACCATATGGTGCCATCTATCTGTCATATCTGGTATTACACCACACTCCGGCTAGTCATCTTAGAAGGTAGCCTGCCTCCCAGGCCATATTTAAATGTCTTCCATTGTGGATAGATGGCACTGCGGTATACTAGGAGGTCAGTTGGAAATACTAATCTCCGTCGTGTGGCAATTGTGTGAACTAAATGGCCAACAGTAGGCCACAAGTCCCTATCTGGTATAGATGCAGGCTTCTATATATATTAATAAAGTAAAATCATAATAGAGCCTTGTAGCTAGGCTACTTAGAAGGGAATCAATGGTGACCTTTCAAGGACTAGGAGCCTAGTCTACCGTGACAGGACTTGCTTCCAATGTCACGTCCTGACACCATGAAGAACTTCATTCAAGTTAAAGTCTAGAAGTAACCCTATTAGGATAAAAGACTAAAAGAAAAGTTCGCCCTATACTGGGACTATTCTTCTTCCAACCCTGAAGGCGGAGCCATAGAAAAACTGCTCCGATGATGACTCATAGTGCTATTGTTATGCCCTCTAGATCTAGCATTTATTGCATTGTTTGTCTTAGTTTAACCCATGCAAACCTTTTTACACATAAATGGTGTATCCGTATAATATTGAGATCTTACAATGGTTTCAATAAAGATAGTTCCAGGGGCCACATATAGATGGCATTACACTAATCTCGTTTTTTGACAAGATTCGGAAGGGTGAGTATAAGCTTTAATACACAGATCTAACATGAAGGTGTGAGACATTCAAAAGAATCCTGGTAGGAATTGATTTTCTATCGCCCTAACAAGTACATCTGGGTGACACTCAAATCACCCACCACCTTATATACATCTCTCTTTCTACACAACAGATATTGGGTACAACCAGAGACATTGATCACAGTAAGTCACTGGTACAACTGACAAGGAACAAACAGCGCACAGTACATTGAGTGACCTATAAATGCAATGGCCCGAACAATCATGTTAAGAACCAGGTGATATTTCCTGCGTATAGATGGCGTGGTGAATGATAAGCCACAAGGGAAGCTATGGGAAATAGATAAACAGCCATTACTGTAGGGTAGTATAGATGGATTGGGATTGCAGAAAACTTTCTCCACTGTAGCTATAGACATGCGATAAGTCTGTGTCAACTGTCTCCTTTCCCCACTGATTTACCCTGAGCAGTCCAGGTTGAGTACCCAATAGAAATGTGTGTGACAAGAAAGAGACATCTCCGAACTGTGCTGCCATCTATAATTTGATAGAGACATCAAAGTCACGTACTATCTATACAGCGTGTGCCAATTAAAGCACCTCCCTATGTTTCCCATTATGCAAATTCAGGGGTTAAAGGGGTAGAAGTTGACCCGTATGTACTTGCTTCCTATGCAAATACATGGGATGATCTGTGCTGAATATGCATAGTTCATCTTAAAGTATGTGTTTGAGTTGAATATAGCGGGATTTAGTGCATAAGCAGCTACATAAAGTAAGGCAATGAACAAGTGATGACAATCGATTTTGTATTGATTCCAAAGCCCTCAAAGGAGATATTGTCTGTTGAAAAGATAGCCCAGCGGAGTGTATCTATCTACCTTGTTTACATATCAATTTATAACTAGCCGAGTTATCAGTTAACATATTGAATTCAAAGTAGTTAGGGGTGTTTTAGTCTATGTTGTGCCCTGGCTAAATGCCTAGACAGAACACGTAGAATCCTGATATTTACAATACCGCAAGTTTCTTTGATACACAGTTAAATTTGAAACATTTATTAAGGGGCATGAAAAATGTTCAATGTAATGTATCCAGAGAATACAAAATATCTAAAAAGATTTTGAATGCAGATGAGGTTGAATTAGTAGTTAAAAAAATGTTTCAAATACTCCATTCAAACCTTGCTTAAGAACGTTATCGAAAATAAGCTGGTAAGTTTTCCTGATTATTCTTTAACATTTTTCTTTTAATTAGCAATGACCCTGTTTGAGGGTATAGGCTGAGTGGATTTTATTAGAACGATGATCTAGCGCTATAAGTAAAATATCATAATGCAAGTACATGTTCCTATAACTTCCTTTAATTTCAGGTTGGATTCTGCTATTCTACTTCGTCTTCTACTTCGTCATAGCAATATTCTTCGCACTGTTTCTGGCGTTTTTCTGCGAGGTCGTCATAAGCAAAGATATTCCCTTCTTATATGGAGAAGATATCGGCATCAAAGACAACCCAGGTAAGTGGCATTTAACCAGGGTCTTGGGCAGCAGGGTGTCTGCTGCCTGGGCGTCATTTGGACACCAAAACCTTAAATATGTAAATTTCAATTAAATGATTGAATATGTTCACCTAAATATAACTCCTATGGCATAATATAATGACATTTAACCTCTTTTGAATGGGTAAATACATGTTTATGGTAGTCCTCTGACTACATTTGAAAGAAATAGACACCAAGAAGTTTACAATTGCCAATTTTGGGCACGCAGTTTCGAAACCCTGGCCAAGTCCCTCCCTCAAGGGTCCCTCATATAAAGGCTTATCATGGTGTCTTAATAGACAAGGAGGGGAAAACGAAATATGGAAAATACGTGAATTTATTGCAGGCACCATTTTAGAAAGACGAATAATGAAAGATGGTCGAGGGAGCATGGATTTCATAATCAGATGTGGTTGCAAATTAAGAGTGACAACCAATACAGACCTTGTTGTGGTTGGGGTCATTCTTACATTCTTACATTCATATATACACACACATACATACAATGTACATACATACATACATACATACGCACGTACATACCTACTTACATACATACATATACTATTATACATACATACAAGCATTCATGCATATATACTTACATAATACATAAATACATACACACATGCATACATACATACACATACACACATACATACATACACACATACATACATACATACATACATACATGCATAAATACAAACATACATACATACATCGTAAACCGCCATCACCATATTTACTTATTTATTTTATATATTTTCCCTTCTCTAGGAATGGGTTTCCGTCCGATGCCCGATTGGGAAACTACACTTATTCGCTACGACCAAAGCAGCAGGGAGTCAATGAAAATATTGGCCAATCACATGACAGCATTTTTGAATTGTAAGTAACCATAGATACCAGTTACCAATGACTTCCGGTTAGATAGCAGTTTCCCCCTGGTACTCCAGTTGTGTTCCCTCCATTACTAACAACACTGTTTAGCGTTTGTATTGGTCTGAACGCGACAATATACTTAAAGCCAAAATCCCAATAGTTAACACTGGTATTGTGTATAGAGTTGTATCGAGTCTTATTAGAAACTTCGCATGGTAGGGTTTTTTTTTCAAGACAAGCGAAGCATGCACGCTGAAGTGTCAAGCATAGACCGGGTCGACATCTATTGATTATACATGGTACTAAAATTAAGGTTCAAGGTATTCATACATCTGACCGTGTCGAATGTGCTGACATTTATGTACTACTAGTAACTCACATGCACATATTCTTCACTTGGTATTTGTTTTGTCAAGACACGCACATATTGTAAAATTCTCACGTTTTCAAATTCTTACAGCGAATGCCTATCTTTACCTTTAGAGGCAATTTTATGGTACTTTCAACGGAAAACACACTTTGCAATATTTGTAACGAATAGGGACGTTTTCCCAATAACAATATCTGCACAATATGATAGTGAACGTCACGAAAAGACCTACACTTATTCGACGTAATTATGCATTTGAATGCCTTTCGTCCTCTGTTTCTGTCTCCTTTACAAAAATATGTATGTCCTTTGTTTAATGGATGCATTCACCAAAATAACACCAATAGAAGTAACACGGCCTGAGTAATACATGATGTACATGGTACATGGATGTCTGAACTCTACACTTATACTGTTATGTGATTGCAGTGTATGAGAACGAAAATCAGGTCGGACGAAACTACATTGACTGTGCCGATGGTAAGAGATCCAATAACGACCCGGAAAAGGTGTGCCGATTCGACCCTGCTATACTCGGAGGCAAATGTACGCATGTGCGGCAGTATGGTTACATCTATGGCACCCCCTGTGTATTGCTCAAGCTCAACAAGGTAAGACACTGTTCAGATAGTGACACCACTTGCGGATTCAAAGGGGTTCCAGCACCCTTTATCCACTTTCATTCCAAAATATTGGTTTTGTTTCTAGTAGCTTTGTTTTTGTTTAAAACCAATAAGGTAGATCTACCTATCTGTATAAAAGACAACCTTGATGCCGAACAAACGTTAACCTATACAAGAATCATTGGTTTACCCTTTAACATGTATACTGTAGTAGTAGTAGTAGTAGTAGTAGTTGTAGTAGTAGTAGTAGTAGTAGTAGTAGTAGTAGTAGTAGTAGTAGTAGTAGTATTCATAGTTATCTTCATCGTCGTCATCTCAGTAGTAGTAGTAGTAGTAGTAGTAGTAGTAGTAGTAGTAGTAGTAGTAGTAGTAGTAGTAGTAGTAGTAGTAGCCTCAGTAGATACCTAGTCCTTGAATAGTTGCTCACTAAGATGACCAACACAACTGTAGTTCTATCAATGCCATACAGATGGTACCATATGATCCACCTATCTCTGGTGATTCTGTCATACTCAGATGAATCCCTTTAAACATCTGATGAGATAAATGTTATCTGACTTGACCACCCTGGCCAATGGGTGACTAGTACACAGCAGGAACAAGACTATCTATCGCCTCTACTGCTATTAATAATATAGGCTTCAGGGCTTGAGGACTGAACGTTTTGAAAATTCAAATACAGAAAACAAGTGAAATCAACGAAATTTCGAAAAAAAAAGATGTGTGACCTCTCATGAGGAACAATCTACCTGCAACAGTTGACACATTGCTTTGCAAGGAAGGCAAGACGGATGTTCTGTGAATGAAGAAAAGTTGCGAACTATTCGATTTATACTATCATCTAAAGCGAATACTGTCGAATATCTTTGAAAATGTGTCCATGTTTGCTCATACCCCCATTTTTCCGCTTGTGAAACCTGTACTAAGTAGTTCTAACAAGGTGTCCGAAAACAGTTAGCCTTCTGAGCACCCTGATGCAACAGTAATAGAGACGATAGTCTGGTGGTTTAGTATTCCTTGCTGAAAATAGGTGTCGCATGCTTACGCACGCATGGAATGCTTGGCGCCACGTATTGGGCGTTTAAGAGACTAGTGAACTGCAATTACACTGCACTTGTCCTGAATAGACCCGTGAGAGAGACCAGTCGAAGTTGATAAGTTTATAGACGTGATAAAATTTCCAGACTTGGTCCGCACGTGCGTAGTGTGATGACTTCTATCTCTATATGACATCATACGATTGTTCAGGATATATTTCTTACATTGATTCAAACCACTCATTGTCAGATTGTTTTTACGAAATATTCTGACAGTCATTTTACTTTTCAACTATCTTTTTAAATTTGTGATTTTGGAAAACTGATGTCTGTGTACTTCATTTTAAGTAATTGCTACGCACAGTTTTAGATATAAATATGTTGAATTGATACTGTATTCTATTCCTTAGGCTAAGGTTTGATAATGCATAACACCTTATAACGGTTGCCATGACAACTATGCACTGGCAGGAGTTTTATACCTGCTTCCTATACATTTCTCTATGCATTGTGTATCACATTTCCTTATTTCTACAGGTTGTAGGCTGGGCACCTCAGCCCTACAATGCCTCAAATGTACCTAAAGAACTGGGTAACAAATGGAGGAAGGACTATGTAGGAATCACGTGTGACGGAGTGGTAAGTCCTAAGTCTTTTCAGATACTTCGTACAATCTTAGATGAATAAAAGAATGGATATGTAGCGGTAAGAGACCAATTACTATATGCGCTGTACTGAAGACCTGGCTATCACAGGGGTCTCGAATTTGACCTCAGTGTAACGTCACTAGGAGACAAAGACCAATGAGGGGTCTCGTATCGTTTACATTGCGGAGAAAACTGCGCACCAACATGCACAGAACGTAACTATTGGACTATTCGCCGCAGGCTGGATGTTTAGGTTGACCGGCTGGTTTCATATCCACTTGTTTTATTCATCTAAGTTACAATGTTCCACTTTTATCTCACAGAAAGTCAGCACAATTTTGCAGGCGAAATTCACGCGATATACATATGATTGAGGTTGAGTACGCATCTTTGTGCCCAGTATTATTTTTCCATTCGCATCAGATATTATTGGATGTTAACCTGTTTAACTTACAGATATGAGGTTCCATCGACTGTCATGCTGGGTAGAATCAGACTTTTAATGCAGATGTATGCGCAATGTCTGTTCATATGATATATATATATATATATATATATATATATATTGATGAAGGCATCATCTATTGATTATTTATATGGGAAAAGTCCTTCATAACACACAATAATTCTATCTTTATGAATATGTTGTTTCCTAGATATCATATCTTCTAGGCAACATATTACGAGTGGAACGTCTACCATGACTAGGCCAAAACGAAGAATGTCCCAAAAGACAATGCGAAGCAGCCATTGTCGACGTGTTTTGAATGACGATTTTGGAACTTTGCTTTGTAAGACTTTATCACAACTAAGTTTCAATACTCGGAAATTCTTTTCAGACTCCCATTGATAAAGAAAATATACACAGCCTATGCCATAACCTTCACATTTTTTTAATACTCGAATACTTCTTTTCAGACTCCCATGGATAAAGAAAACATCGGAGATATTGAGTTTTTCCCCAGGGATGGATTTCCCTTCGTTTACTTTCCCTATTGGAAACAAGAGGGCTACCGCGCACCGCTGGTGATGGCTTACTTCAAGAACATCAGGATGGGTATGGCGGTGATGATCGAGTGCAAGGCATGGGCTGCCAACATCCGCCATAGTTCCTACGACTTCGAGAACGCCGGAAGCGTGCGATTCGAGTTGATGGTTGATTAAAAGGAAGTTCTGCTTGCGGAATAGTTTAACCCTTTTAATGCTGAGGCTACTTTCGTCAAAGGCACAAACGCAGAAAACTTTGAAAACCTTTTAAACCCTGCCATGTTGGTGTTCATTGGAAAGCTCTTGATGAATACTTTCAGAAGTGTACCCATTTGCCAGGATTTTAGTGATTTTACAGCTTTTGACGCATCATTGCGTGTTCACCGAATTAGCCAGCAGCAGCACAAGGGTTAAGTAAACTCTCAAAACGTCAAATTTGATTTGATGTTGGAGTACATGAATATGTTGAAAGTTTCAGGTTTGGGATGATGGAGCATTAAAGAATATATTCGCATTATCCAGGACTTTGTACATATACTTTGATATGTGTATGCTGCATTTGGTGGTTTGATTTCTTGTTAATCTATCTGCGGTTACCAATTAGAATAGACCTAAGGCAAAGGGACCAATTGTTGGCTTCCAAAGTTGTGAATTTTATACAATTTGATAAGTTGTTTAAGTATCGTATCTACAGGATCGCTATGGGGGGAGATAAAAATATACTATGTATTGCTCATACCTAATCTGTATATCACCAGGAGAAGATGTACACGATGGTATTAGTTGCTTTGGTAGATATGGTACAGGTTGTATATAACTATTTGAATAGTTTCGGTTTATACCTACATGAAGCCTGTTTTATACTGGTATTGCCAACTCTGCACAATGTGAACACCATCTAGTCCAGGGATGGTGATAAACTTTATTACGTTGGTATGGGTTCTAAATCGGGTGGAACCTCCTATAACATGTTCTTCTTCCAAAGGCGCTATTGTTAAAAAATCCGCTGAACCTCAGCCAGTCTTATGAATTGGGACAGTTTCATCTGTACACTTACGTATACGAGCATACTATGGAGCGTTTTCAGTGAATCGCTTAGTGAAAATAGGAAGTAACCAAATACGCAGGTGTTCACATTATGCAGGTTAACGATGGACGATTAATTTGTGTGGATATAAAGGAACTATTTACCATATTGAGGTGATGTCATGTACCTCTTTACTCTCAAGACCTTGAATGGAAGTGCAATTATCTATCCCGTATTCACAATTTGATCATATCGTTTTAATAGTGTTACTTAATCATTCCATAGCCATACACATAAACAGGTATATTGGGATGAATATTCCCAGTGATTCCATCCACATATATGCATCAGGTAGAAGGGCCTTACGTTTGAGTAGCGTTGAGGGGTGATGCGTTGTTTTGCTATTGCAGATCTACACACACACACACACACACACACACACACACACACACACACACATATATATATATATATATATATATATATATATATATATATATATATATATATATATATATATATATATATATATATATATATATATATATATATATATATATACTAGTATATATACACTGTAGTACGATGTTAAAGCCTTGTATAGATGATATGTGCCACGTGCGAATTCGAGCCTCCCTGGGCCTCGTCATGTACTTCGCCCTCTTTTATAATATTTCGAAAAAATGTATTAAAGATTAACGCCTGACCTGTTAAACAGTCATCTTGATGCGTGAGAATTGATACATGAGACACGCTGGAATGTGTCATGTTTTGTTCGTATTTCACAGACCGTATAGCGATGTCCGTTTTACAATGAATCCTTGTATTCGCAGGCACACAAGGAATCTCATACCTCCATTGATGAATAACCTGACAAGTCAGGTCACCCGTTTATACATATTTCTCGCTGTGTGTATGGCCTACCTTTTACGGTTGATTTCACCATTTCTAACATAGCTCGACTTCTCACGCATATGTGAAACGGCCCGAAGGTCCATAGAATATCATGTTTCTACCTGCCTGAACTACTAGTTCGCACCACCTATATATATATATATATATATATATACATATATATATATATATATATATATATATATATATATATATATATATATATATATATATATATATATATATATATATATATATATATATATATATATATATATATATATATATATATATATATATATATATATATATATATATTGTATTTATACATATTATCCAACCCCTCATTCCAAGAGTTAACTGTATACTCAATGTAGATAGTTTTCGCTATCGTTGTATATAAGTAGTTTTAAAGTCTAGAGCTACAATTGTCAAGACAAAATCTATTTTGTATTAAAGTTAAAGTTTTATACAATTCCTACAATTCTTTGTTCTTGTTGTTGATAAATCAATGTTGTTACATCTTGGTCAATTACTTATCACAAGTTGTGTATGAACCATTTTTTTGATGTCAGGGATGTGAACTTAACATGGACTTGTTGTGAGATTATCCAAATGCTTATGTAACCCTTTGTCAAACGCTTCTTCCAGTTCTCTTTCAAATATGTTGCAAATTCAATTCGTGCTTTAGATTCTTTAATAATTTCCATAGGTTTCACAGTTCCAGCTGACATTTTTCAATTAGATATCCAGGCTTCAATGGGCTAAAGACCAATCCACATACTTCCAACCTTCTTTTGAATATATCACCCATTTAAAAGTCATCCCACCAATGGTCTTTCACTTATACTCAACTCACAAAGGCAGCACGTACATTATTTATTCAGTTGTGGCATAATCTGGAAAAATATCAAAAATATTCAAGATGTCATCCAGTGTCCTGTCACTCCCCTCTGTTCACCATCCTTCCCAAGTAAGCTTTTTCTGATTCCCTTATTATTTACTACCATCAAATATCCATAAAGGTGTCGTTCTATATTTCTTTGTTCTCTCCCAAAACTTTCCTTTTTTACGCCATATATTTCAAGATAACTCGACTACAGTAATGGGAGTTAGCCTCATGGCCCTTTTGCCTATGTGTCGACATGCCAACTACGCCAATGCCCACGACATTCACAATTCAGAAACCCAGTGAAACATATCACACATACAATGCATCCTTCTTAGGTGGTAAGAACTGTGATAAATCGTTCCCGTAAGGTATATGTGAACGTACATGAAAGGGTGTTTATGTATCCCAGATGACCTGAACGAAGAGTGATGCATGGATTAAAGGCATTCTGCCATATGTTATGCTCCGTTTGACAGCTAGTGGCTGAATATAATGGGAACCGGTTTCCCTGACAATCTACGTGGAAATCAGATAGATGTGTTTTCAGTACATACTGCTGATACGTTCCTAGCTCTATGTAAAGGATGTAGGGTAAGTCAAAGACAATTTATCAAGAGTTTCTTATTCGTAAAACAAAATCCAAAATAACATGTATTACTTTATCCATTCATCTCAAACTGACAGTTGCAATATGATTGACATGATTAAGTAGAATATGCATTGCAGATGAAAATTCACCAATTTCGTTGGAAAATGAAACGCAGATATCTGCAAATAATGATAATAATGCGTTCAGAGGAGCAGTTAAGGTCCACATATTCAGAAATAAGATTAGAAGTGGTAGTTCGGAATTAAAATCAGCCTTTTTATAGTCACTTTTCGCCAACTTAACGTACATATTATTGTGACTAGCCATTAAACCATATTCAAAGACATGAAATTACAAATACTAAAAGCATTGGAAACTAAAGAATACAATAATAACTAAACCAAATGAATAAATAAATAGCAGTTAAATAGAACAAACGAAACCATCACTTTTAAATCATTGTGTGTGTAACCTTGAGACATTGAAAACACTGGTACACAATCACGCCTCAGAGTCGACCTCCACCCCTATTGGATGCAAGACACAACGAGCGCTCAGCGCGCAACACGCAAAACGGTAGACCGCTCGACTATGAGCTCGGGGGCTGGGACGCCAAAACAGCATCAAAATGAACAACAAATAATTTTCTCATGGCCTTTTACTTCCTTCAACTAGTGTGGTCCAAAAACGTGTCAAATCAAATCAAAGTTTCCTTCATCGTGTCGCTGTGACTTTTCGCAATAACTATGGAATAAGAGCCAAATTGGCAAAGTGCTTCAAATTGGTTGGTTCCTGAGTGACATTTCTCATTATACACACTTTTCCAAATTATGCATTTGGCAGTAAGATACTTCTGAAATAGACTACTGGTAACCTTTTTAGGATGATACGAACACGACTAAATGAGAGCGGTCGACATGGATAACTGCCTCTTAGTAGTCTATTGACCTTGTACTCGGGGTGGGGTGCTTGCGATATACTAAGGATGTTTTGAAGGGAAGTCGGCAGGTTTATTGATAGATGGAAAAAGAAATATTGTGACGACCTCGGTATTTCAGGTCATGGAGCCACATAGTCGAGTACATACGATGAGCAGTGATATAGAAAAGATGCAGGGCGTGTGATTTATAGACTATAGGGAAGCTGTGGCGAATGGTACCCGCCCTGATGACTATGTGATCTATGGCGTTGCCACTGCGGTGGGTTTTCGCCGGGTACTGCGGTCTCCTCCACTAGTTACAACTGGCTATTAACGACTGAGCCGCAATGCAGCAAAAACGTGACTTAAAACGAAATCCCTATACCTGTTAAATGGTCATATTAAACTAGAGGAAGATTATGGTATTTTATGGTCAACTTCTCTGATTATGAAATTAAAAGATATGGCCAAATTATACTTTCTTTCAGGAAAACATACACATGACAGGGTTGAATCAGTTGTGTGTACAATACGTGGGTGTGCCAACACCCAAGAATCCTCCACGGTCATTCACTCTTGCCCCTCAAGCTCACATTTGTATTCTACATGGGTTAAGATTGAACTCAACAGGAATTATGTGTACATAATGCATCACATTGAATTACGTGGGGCGACCAGGCGTTCACGTATCGCTGATAATTCAACCACTAATTGAAAAGAAATTTTCTTTAAAAAAATAGATCTTTTTCGGGTCAGCAATCTCATTGAAAAAGTCCGAACCGTTCTGTGTAATATCTACATGTAATCTAAAACTTGTCTCGGATGGACACTTACGAGTAGACGAATGTCTTCAAAGCTAAAGGGAGGTCGACGCGTGTTCACTGTATAAACAAAGGGAAATGCGTCATCTGATAGTAATGAATTGTAGGTCGTCTTGTAAGGCGATCTGCTCTTTTCTGTTTGTAAGACGAGCAGTTTCACTTGGAAATATTGGTTCTACTCTATAGAAGTATCTGAGTCTTTGGCCTGAAAATTTGAATAGTTTAACTATTTTACCGAATTGTTCTCCAAAATTGTTTGGGGCCTCTCCTGATAACCGGGTGAAGGCTGTCCGGTTTCAAATCCCGATCGGGGCATGTGAAGAAGTTTTCAGTGACATGGGAACTAGACGGTAGTTTTAAGGTGATGGGTACCATTGCAAGCCAGTTAAAAGCTCTGTCCCAAAACACACCTCAAAGCAGCATAATCCTATAACTAGGTGTATCTCTAGGTTCCTGAGTGTTATCAGGTAGCGAATATCATCGCCACCTGTCATTATTCAATTCATATTCTGTTTTATTTCAAAATTTACAATTTTTTTTTCAAATGACATATTCTCATTAATTACGCAGGTGATGGTTACTGCAGGTTCAGAGTTACTTTAGGCCACTCCAATTTAATTACTTGTCTTACGAGCTTTTTTTGGAAAAAAAATCCTGTCAGACTCCAAAAAAAAAGAAAAAAAAAGTCATCTTTGGTGTCTTACGGACGAAAGTGGTTTTGAAATTTTCTGTCAGACTCAAAAAAAAAAAAAAAAAAAAGTGCAAGTTTCAAGAATATTCTTTGTAAGTGTGATTCAATCAACTACAGGAAGCTATCATTGCTGAAGTAGAGCCTTAGACTTGAGGAGGTATACCTCCCACCCTTCAGGTTACAGGGATTAATAGATTGATTGATTTTATTTAGTTGAGAGTAGGCTGGTAGAAACATATCGCTACCAGTCCTAGTCGTCAGACTCTAAAAAAAATAAAATAAATAAAAAAAGTCACAATTTTCAACTTTTTTTTTTATTCCAAAATGGCTCATTTCCTACCTCCTGAGCACGTAAGACAAGTAAATAAATTGGAGTGGCCTTAGGGATATCATTGACTATGCCCAATAAAAAGTATTTTTTTGATTTTTTACAGCTGAAGATATTTACAGGCCATAACGTTGAAAATTATAGTTAGAAATCTCCACACCATCTACACTTGGTGACCTCACCTGCTCATAGCTAGCACCTATCTATAGCATCCTGACCACAAGCCATTGTCTTGAGATCGTCGAGGTGTATCTTTGTGCAACTGCCCTTTGTGTCCAGTGCTCAGAAGTGATCAGCGAAGTATGACCATTACTATCGATGGGGTTCCCATGCCTTCACACACGAGATTTCTCACTAAAATTTTCGATGGTATGGCCTGTAAAAGTCTTCAGCAGTAAAAAATCTAAAAAATACTTTTTATTGGGCATAGACAATGATATTCCTAAGGTAATTCTGAACCTGCAGTGATCATCACCTGTGTAAGTAGTGAGAATATGTCATTTGAGTGAAAAGTTGTAAATATTGAAATTATATAAAATATGGGTTGACTAAGGATTGTTGGCTATAATATTCTCTACCTGATAACACTTCAGGAATCTAGAGATACAACTGGTTATATGGTTACGTCGCTCTGAGGTGTGTTTTGGGACGGGGCATTTGACTAGCTTGCAATGGTACCCATCACCTTAACTGCGTACTCTAGTTTCCCCCACCACTCACAACTGGCTAGTCACGCAATACTGCTAGAAAAAGTGACTATCAACGAAAATTCATGAGTATTTGTTTGCGTGTACTCTTAAAACATATAGTACCCTATCTATCCTTGCAAACGTCAATTCCTTTTAACCTTTCATGCATAAATCGACTTCGCGTCGCTCTTATGTCCGATTTCTTGTTGGTCCCTCCCAAAATCATTGGCTAACTCTAGATCTTCTTCCATTGTTGACCGCTCACCCGTAATGCCCGAAAATATCACTTACGCCACAAATTGTCTAGAATCAGTGACGTGCCAAATCAGCTGTCGTTTAGTGCAGGTTTAGTCTGCCCTTTGATTTTTACTCTAGTTGTTATCATTATGTAGTACCTATCTCTCATCTGCTGTTTATACTTAGCCAGACCAATTTTAGTATGTAAACTACACGTAGCTATAGTTCTCTCTCCTTGACCAATCAATGACCTGTACTGCCTAACCATTTGTTTACGCTACTAATCGTCTGGGGGATGAATTGTTGAATATGATGTCAACCAGTTCAAAGTTGGTCTGCACTGATAGCTGACCTCTACATTGTTCGGTTAGATCCAGTACAGAAGGCTGGACCTTTGATTGGGAGCAAGTCGAGGTCATTTGATGTTTGGTGTTGACTTCTAGTTATGCGTCTTTTAATGCCAACAAAAAACTTAACGTTTGGTGGCTGCAATGTATATATGTATATATATGTATATATATATATATATATATATATATATATATATATATATATATATATATATATATATATATATATATATATATATATATATATATATATATATATATATATATATATATATATATATATACATATATATATATATATATATATATATATATATATATATATATATATATATATATATATATATATATATATATTTATATATATATATATATATATATATATATATATATATATATATATATATATAAATATATATATATATATATATATACATATACTAGTATATATATATATATATATATATATATATATATATATATATATAGAGAGAGAGAGAGAGAGAGAGAGAGAGAGAGAGAGAGAGAGAGAGAGAGAGAGGAGTCCCAATATACAAAATTGCTAGATAAACGTCAAAGCATCTTCCATGCCTACATGTACGTACGAACCTGATGCAAAGCTCAACGATTATCAGTAGACGATGAGGTTTTAGGAAAGTATTGTAAAACACAATCCTCATAATCTTTAACTATTTGCTTCCCCCAACCTTTCGTTCTCTAGGGCGTGCCTAGAATGCGTATTCGTGTGTAAGATCTAATAAATGCTGTATCATGCTATTGGGTTTGTGTAGAGGTAGTTCAAAGGGAAACTAAAAACGAATCATGTTGATATTTAACTATTTGTGTTCGAGTATACGTTTACGATTTCCATCAGTTTGAGTTAATTTGTTTTCGATGGCCAGGAAGTGACTCTTCCTTTTAAGCCCTCTTTGCGTACCCGTTATTTAATTAGTAACAACCAAATGAAATTCGGTAAAACAGTTCTAGATGAGTTCTTGCCAAGATTATACAAAATTGATTGTATTTAGGGTATCTTGGTGATGTACTTCAGCATTCAGGGCTATCTTGAATATGCGCTGTTTAGCCTACTACGGAATGTTTTTATTATGCAGAGAAAAAACAAGGCAGTTTTAATGTTATTTCATGTCAAAAGCATAAATTCTATATGTTGAGGCCTAAGTCGATGATAGCATATTTGACTTCAAGTAATCAAAAGGTTCTTGCTCCACGTTTCTTTGTATCCTACATTTTTGATTTTTTGGTATGGCATAAAATATATTTTTAAAAGAATCATGACAGGCTATTATATAACACACCAATACAATGTTTCATTGTTCATGATTATGATCTATAAATCCCAAACAGCACATTTACTGCAAAAAAAAGCCCTCAAAAATAAATCAGCAATAAATTTTTCCTATGAAATATATCATTATCCATTTATGAGGTAAAACTTAAGTCACAGTGTGAATTTGTCATGGATCTGAAGATTAAAATCCAGTCATTCCATAACAACATACGTTAGATATCAATAATGCAGTATCGTTTCATTTGTAAACGATATGTGTTCTTTATCACCTGCTTTGCTGTGATTCTTAATGCTGATTTGACCAGTAGATGTCAGACTTGTAGCCATTAACACTTCGCAGCTTTGATATCGAACCACTGAATTTGATGTCATTCCTAAGCACACAGCCATATCACCTCCTAGCCAGCAATATTATGTATTGCCATGGAAGAGCATGTGATAAATTCGTTACACCCTAATAGAAAGTGTGGTCTAGCCTTCTATCCACCCTCAATCATCCGTGTCCTACTCGGCTCCGCCTCGTGGCATATGGACGACTTTGGGCGAATATCATTCCGGACCGCACAATTCAGACAGGGCGTAACTAGTAGTATAATTTTTTCTTGTACTAGTTGCTCTATCCAAATACAATGAAAATGCCTATTTATTGCTAAGAAATGCTATCTCTAAATATTCAAAACCAATATCTTTTTTATTTTATCAAACCTTATCTTCACGCCATACATATTTCCGTGAGATCCCACCTTCTGGATAGATTCGGGAAGTGCAATGTATCTACTTTGCAAAATGGGATAACATATAAAGTCAATAGAGACTCTGGTTAGTTGTAAAACATGTAACCTCAATTTGAGAAAAAAGGCTGCATTGCTTACCTTTCAGTGTTTCGCTCTGCCGTTATCCAGGATTGCGTGTTTTGTGAGCGTACTGTGACACAGTGAGGAATTTCAAAGCGCTCAGGTATTCAATATGGTTCGATTCTTAGCTGCGCTGCACAGGAGATCTCATTATTTCTTATACCCCTTATATCCGTTTAGAAAGGACTATATGTTATGTTATATGTGTATATACACACACACACACACACACACACACACACATATATATATATACATATATATATATATATATATATATATATATATATATATATATATATATATATTATATATATATATATATATATATATATATATATGTATATATATATATATATATATATATATATATATATATATATATATATATATATATATATAATATATAATATATATATATATATATATATATATATATATATATATATATATATATATATATATATACTCTATGGGTGTGCCTAGGGGTAGTTATCAGTTCCCTTTGTATTTCTACTAATTCTAATTAGTACACTTAGGCTTTCCTAATGAAATAGTATATGTAGTGGTACTAGGGTATTCCTAATGAAATATTCTATGTTGTGGAACCTGCCCACATGGAAACCTTCAAAATTTCGGTATGAACAATCCTTTTTCGTTTTTTTGGAATTTTCTTGTGCTAGTCAGAAATTGAAAATTAAGTATGTGTCAAATAGTGTTCCTCACAATACTCATAACTTATAGCAGTAAGCTATAGCTTTCTGTTTGAAAGAAAATGAAATTCTTGGCATTTATGTTTAACACCCTAATAATATTTGCCGTTATCTCATCTTATACACTAACGCATAAACTCACAATGGATATAGGTGTATTTTAAGGCATTTTACTGTATTGATTTATTTGCTTAATTATTGTATCGTATGTATTGTATATTGTATGGTGTTCTATCTAACTTAAATTGGATTGTTTTTTGTATTGTATACCAATGTGTTTTATTGAATCGAGTTGTATTGTAACGTAACGTATTGTGATATGTTGTGCCATAATGGACTAAACCTATTATATTTCATTGTATTGGTTTGGTAAATACAGTATTGTCATACTTGATATTGCATGCAATTTAACTTAACGTTGTTTTTGTTTTATTAATTTGCGTATTACGAATAACCAAAAGGCGACCAACCACACAGAGCAATACCTAATCTGCCTTGTATTGAAATGTGGTATGTATAAATATCAGAAAAAGGGAAGCAACAAATGCAAGGAAACATGCTTTATTCCGTCTAGTCATTTGCGAAAACATTTTTTTCTTCGAACGTCAATGATGCGATATAAGTTTCTACAATTTTCTTCTTGGTAAATGCACGAAGGAGATATAGGTCCAGTGAATATGTTTCCACTACATAAACTATTTCAAAGGGAGGAACAAGTCGTCTTTCCTCTTTTTTTCTCACGTAACCCTTCTATATTTACATGTATGTGCCTACGCATGTTTTTGCCTAAACATAATTTAATCAATCATTGCACTATACAATTTTTACTTTGGTGATTATTTCCTTTAAATAAGTATCTTAAGATAAATACTTTAAATAGTTATTGATATTAGTTATACTAAAATGAATACATTCTTGTTTAATAATTTCAGGTACTAGTATGTTATTGCACATTTTGAATAAGTGCCCCAGTTGTTTTGCAATTGCTCCACCTTTGGTTGTACAGAGATACCACACGCAATGCGCAAAGTCCTTCAAGTAAATAATAGCCGCTCCCTCCAGCCGTTACGGAAAGCGTAGCGTTTTGGAAAAAAGGTTCTCAAAAGCTGTATAAAATGACTGATGACCTTATGAGACGAGCCTGGGTCAGCACGGACAATTTGGACCAGGATGACAGAATTGTGGTAGACAAACCTCGCGAGAGTTACTTCAAGAAAGTTATAAGACATGCCTGGGACCCGAAGACGAAAAGGGTGTTCGGGAGGGACGCCAGAAGCTGGGGTATGTACGCGGGTGTTTGAAGCGCCATTGGCGGTAAACGCTACCCATGTATGACACATCATAGTGATACGTGAAGCAGTAATAAACCTAGTTTTTCTGAACATGACACAGTATACTTATAAAACGACAACATAATTTCTAAATCATTGAACATTTTTGTAGAAATAATGCATAATGATTATCTTGATACGTTGAACACTATTTAAATTCTACATCTCAAACTATTTCAAACTTGCGTGAATTTAAATCATCCATAAGTATAAATCATCATAGATCAATTTCTTAAATATTCCAAAATCATTTCACCAACACAATAGCATCGTTTCGTTTATAACAGCGTGTAAAACAAAATATGATTATTCATTGACTATCTTGGCTTTTCCAACGCGCAGCATTTAATGCAGCTTGTTAAATGTATGGTACCCCGAGGTTTTGGTCCTAAAGGTGCGGCATATACATGTTTAGAGTATACGGCAGTTCTTGCGTGGAGCACGTAGCTTTCATTTCAAATTATGACGCTCCCGTATGTATATATGTATGTATGTATGTATGTATGTATGTATGTATTATATATGTATGACTGTATGTATGTATGTATATATGTACGCATGTATGTATGTATAAATGTATGTATGTGTGCGTGTGCGTACGTGCGTGAATGATTCATTACTACGACTTGATTTTTCTGACTTTTTTGAACATCGGTCCTTTACGCCTAATTTAAAGGACGCAACAGCGCATCGTTTTACCATTACCCACATTATGCATACGTCATCAACTCGATTGATTGATGTTTGTGACTAAGTCTGTTTGTTATGTGTAAGTCAAGCATTTGGAAGAACATCAAAGGATAGGTATGCCTTGTTCCGGCCAAATATAGGTTTAGAATATCAAATTTACTGGGCCATGTTCAGAGTAGAGTGTGCTTGTTTTGTTTGAGGCATACTTACATATCTTTGCGATTCTTTTGAGAAATACAAACACATTGCAAGTGGAACGTATGCCTTTCGTAAATGACGTGGTTGTCGGGCGACAAGGGATATAGGTGCGCGTGGTCTGGAATCTGGGTATTCGGGCGCCCAAAGAGCTAGTTTTCTGGCGACCAGAAAGATAGTAGTGGTTTTGGTGCTGTGCATTTTCGGGCGAATTGTTAGCTGTGTATTTGGCAACAATCGAGAGCATTGAGCTTTTTTATTGGGCGACCATAGAACTCTGGGCGAGACTAGGAGCTGTTTATTGGGCAACCATTTGTTGTTTTTATTGGGCGACCATGTGTTTGTTTATCGGGCGACCAGGGAGTGAGCAGGCATATGGTGAGAATTGGAAAGCTACGATATGAAAAATTGTGGCTCATTCAGGAATTTGCTATCTAAGTCAAAATAAATGCTCTGAATTCGTAATTCTCCGCTGAACAGAATAGATGAACTGGATCCAATGTAGCGTGTCACCACCCAACTCTATTCAGGAGCGATGCTATCGGTGAAATCAGCCATGCTGTGTCGACATTAGATTGCGGTTGGGTGGCAAGATCTCAGTCTAACCTCAATAGTTGTGGTTTAAATCTTTCAAATATTTAGGTAACTTTTTAACCTTGTTGAAGGAACACCCTTGTAATACTAAAAGTACCATTGGAAATGACTAAACAAATATATGTATACGTCTTCATGGCAAAATGGAGATTTTCATTTTGGTTATGTTGTCAATATTGACGTTTTGCTAGCGACGTAATCATTTTGTAGAGGTCCGAATAAGCAGGCCAATAGCGCAAACGATTGCGATATGCCATAAACGGCACTCAATTTAGGCGTGTGGTTAGCGGAAAGCAGCTAACAGTTGTGAATGATGCGATTATACGTTAAACCTGTCCCCATTCCGATCTCCCGTATAGGAGAAGCGACAATCGTTCTGTCTCGCTGCGATATGACCTGTATTTCGCGAGGTGAAAATAATGCCACGCAGCAAAGAGTAAATTCTGAGAATATGAAACACAAATCAGAAGGCATGGTGGATTACATTCACATGTGGAACGTCCCTTTGATTCCGTGTTTTTTTTTCAACCATACATTGTATGTGCGCCCCCTGAAACGAAACGAAACGAGACAGCTTTTGGCCAATTTCGTGCAAAAATATGTGGAGTATAAGGGAACAAAAATGTGTAGGACATTATCCATGCCTGATCTTCCATGGACTGGAAAGCATTCAATTTCACATTCCGACGTCAATTTCACTGGCAAGGTCGTTTGGTGTACCGGTATGTCAAATTCACCATGTTGCACAAAGAAATACTGAAGCTCCACTGGGCGTGCGTCTGGCGGAAAGGGGTATGAAAAGGAAGGGGGCTCCCTTCTTATCTGTCTACTGGGGTTGGATAGTTCTCATTTCCATTTTAGTTTCGATGGGTCCCTGTCATATAATAATCTTTCGTTGGTGTCCTTGACGAAACTTTGAGTTTTGCTTTGTCCTCTAATCCTCTCTTCTTTTTAATGACTAGCATACCATAACCTTTTTTATATGTAATTTTGGCTATTTGTAAATGATTCATCTTTTCATGTCATGAATTGATATTTTCTTTTGCTATTTGTGTATTAATACTTTTGCGGATTTGTATCTTTTCTACATTTCTATATTTAATTTTTTCTATCTATGTACCTTTGAAATATTGGTAATATGGGCAATAGCGTACAAAGCAACATAGAATTTCGGAATTTCGTTTATCGTCACTTTTTCTGGTGTATCGAGGCTAAATCAATGCGCTAGACCACTCGGCTATCAGGGAAGGCCTCACATCATACCATTGGCAACGCCTCCCTGCCAAACAGAATATCAGACTGCAATGGGAAACCACAAGAGGTTTTTACGTGCAAAAGCCGTATGACCGCTACATAGCCCCGTCAATTTTGGACCCTATCTCCAAAGTCTAGTTGTTTGCGTTTTCCATTGTTGTTCCAAATACAGCTTCATGCAATTTCAAAGCAAACATACGCATCGATGGTACTTGGAATGCGCACAATTATAAGATGCGCCCCTTCAGGATGCGTTTGCGATCAGTGTTTATATGTTGCACAAAGAAGGTCTTTGTGAAGACACGACTGACTCGAACGGGGAACACTAAATGTTAAACGTAGTTTTTATGAATTTCGCCATCGCTCTTATTGTGACGAACGTCGCGTTAAACCTTCAATAGGGTAATGAACTATTTCGTACATGATGCGCTTACCGGAATGTTTCTGACGTTTAAGGGTTCAGTAAGGACCAGATGTGTTTAACTTAGCTAGGATGCTTGAGTTACATATACTCATAGAGGATTTCCTACACAGCCTGGGATTAGAATGTCCACGTTTTTAAGTATTGTGTTGTGCTGTATTCTTTATTGACCACATCAGAAGGGATATAAAAATTACAAATACAAAAATCAAAATATATAGATGAAACGCACAACTAACTTAACGTTATATAGAATTAAAATAAAAAATAAAACAGCTATTACAATTAATATCTATCGACTAGTCATTACAGTATTCATGTGCGTTTTTAATGATTCACCACTAGAGGTGGGTTGTTCCATTAGCCGAGTGGGCTATGGTATTGCCACTGACTGCTTGCAGCCTCGCTACACTTCAAAAGGTTCTAGGGTCGATTCCGACTGAAGGCATGGTAGCATGGGAGAAAGTTGCCAATGATAAAAGATTTTAAGGTTAGAAGAATGTGTTTTTCGGTTTCCTCTCCCATTAACAAATGGCTAGTCAAAAGTAGCTTTGATGTGGCAGAAGTAATCTCAGTAAACGAAATTTGAAATACCAACTTTGCTATTTAAAAAAAGCTCGAGAGAAATGCCCGCTTGCGATATATGATAGAATGGGACCAGTGCCAGTTTTCACCCAATGCATTGAAGGCAGCCAATACAAGTCAATGTACACTGTACTGTCCGAGCCAAACCTGAATTTTGAGCTACGTTGGAGGACGCCTATGGTAACCGGTCCAGATTTGAATCCTTTCAGAACTCATGTAGGTTATGGTGGATTTTCTCAAGACTGAGAGCCACACGCGAAGCCCTTGAGCACAGACAACATAGTTATTTTCATATAACCTTAGTGTGTTAATAGCAGCGACAAAATGACTACTACACGTATCTTACATTGTAGCTTTCATGGGAAAATTCGCGCCCACATGCCCTCGGTACAGTTCAAATGCTTTCACCAAAATAAAGCATTCTATCACATAGAAAAACATCTTCAATGCCCTATTCACAGACATGATAATGCGAGTTGGAAACTGATACACACACTTAAATGAAAGCCACTTCATACTGTCAAAGTCATTTCAGAGGCCAGTTGATATTTGTTTTACGAAGAGTCGTTTTGAGTGGTATGGGTGTCATGTTTACTACTATAGTGATGTTCCTATAATGTTAAGATGCACGATGAACGCATTAGAAACAGAATGAAAATCGTACAGAAGAAATAAATATCGCAACATCTCTCAAACCTTTTTCTGATATATAGGCTCTATCACCAGAGAAGTTTTCTGTAAATCGTTGCCTCAAAACACGGTACCCCTGTCAATAAAGCATTAATTTTGTAATTCCATGTCCAACTATTGTTATTATTTCACAACATATACTAGTATTTGGACAATCTCACAGTTAACCGATAAACTCCAGATCCTTAACAGTTTATAATATTGTTTTTTTTCTTTAGGTCTGATCGGGGCGTTCTATTTTACCTATTGGCTGTGTCTGGCAATATTCTTTGCTCTGCTCCTAGCGTTCTTCTGTGAAGTCATCCTGGACAAAGACAACCCGTCATTAACAGGCTATGACATACCCATAGCTGACAACCCAGGTAAGAAAAGTTCTTGTAATAATAGTAATAATGATAAAAATAATAACAGTAATAATAATAATAATAATAATAATAATAATAATAATAATAATAATAATAATATGATAATAATAATAATAATAATAATAATAATAATAATAATAATAATAATAATAATGATACAAGTACAGCAATTAATGATAATCTTAATAATAATAAATGACGATGATGATGATGATAATAGTGATAATAAAAATGGTACTACTACTACTGCTACTACTACTACTACTACTACTACTACTACTACTACTAATATTAATAATGATAACAATGATATTGATAATAATAATAATAATGATAATGATACTACTACTACTACTACTACTACTACTACTACTACTACTACTACTACTACTACTACTACTACTAATAATAATAATAATAATAATAATAATAATAATTGTATTGTATGTTTATTGACCATGAATTGCATTTATGAAGTCACAGTACACATAATAAAAACTCTCTATCCTAGGTAAAAAAACAAAGTGAAATATAACATAAATGAAAAGGAAATGAAAATATAACATAACTATCTAGAACCAGACAAAAATACAAATTAAATTGAAGAAGTAGCTACCACAGACATATGCTGGGTAATACCGTAATACACCACAAAGACCATCTATAGTAGGGGGCTATACACATTAGCCACAACCCTACAGCTTACAAGAAGGGAGATCGTCCATATAACCAGTGACAGATCAGACAATACATCCACAGCCAACATTACAGGATAATAATAATAATAATAATAATAATGATAATAATAATAATAATAATAATAATAATAATAATAATAATAATAATAATGATGATGATGATGATGATGATAATAATAATAATAATAATAATAATAATAATAATGATACTACTACAGCAATTAATGATAATCTTAATAATAACAAATGATGATGATGATGATGATAATAATAGTGATAATAAAAATGATAATACTACTAATACTTTTACTACTACTACTACTACTACTTCTACTACTACTACTACTACTACTACTACTGCTACTACTACTACTACTAATAATAATAATAATAACAATGATATTGATGATAATAATAATAATAATAATAATAATAATAATAATAATAATAATAATAATAATAATAATAATGATCATAATAATAATTATAGTAATAATAATAATAATAATATTAATAATAATAATAATAATAATAATAATAATAATAATAATAATAATAATAATAATAATAATAATAATAATAATAATGATATTAATTATAACAGTAATAATAATACGTAATAATTACTTGTTACATCATGTTCTTTGGAAGTGTTCTCAATAATATGTGTTGATGTTTATATTAATGCAAATGCATTTTGTTGTTCCTTTATCTAGGATTGGGTTTTAGGCCCATGCCGACGTGGGACACGACTTTGATCAAGTTTGATCAGGCCAATGACGAGTCAAAGAAAATCCATATAGACCATATCAACGCGTTTCTAGCGAGTAAGTACTGAATTCGAATACTTGGTGCAAGGCCTAAGGGAGAATTTTGAAAATGGATGTAACTGTAGGAGTAGAAGTAGTAGCAATAGCAGTGGCACTAGTAGTAGTAGTAGTAGTAGTAGTAGTAGTAGTAGTAGTAGTAGTAGTAGTAGTAGTAGTAGTAGTAGTAGCAGCAGCAGCAACAGCAGCATCAGCAATAGTAGTAGCAATAGTAGCAGTAGCAGCAGCAGTAGCAGCAGCAGCAATAGCAGTAGTAGCAGTATTGGTAGTAGCAGCAGCAGTAGTAGTAGTTTGACCATCTCATACAATATGACATACACAAAGAGAAATACAAGAAACGGGCAGAATTTAATCCTAATTCAAATATACCGAAATTTTCTAATTCTATAAATTCGAATTAATTACATGCTCGGAATCTTTTCCTATTCATTATTTTTTTTATTTTAGTATACCAAAGAGAATAGTCTTTTTAAAGTAAGGTCACGATTTATCCGTGTTTATTAAGTCCGAACATGCACTGTCTTGTTTTTTCCTGTGTTGTTTATTCCCGTTTGAAAGCATTCGGGAAAAAACGGGAAATTAACACTCAAGGAAAAATTAGCCATTCTACAGTATACGAAATATGAAAATGGCAATCATAAATATTTAAGTGCCATAGGTTTAGAAAGGCACTGCACGTTTTTTCAGTCAACTATCCTAAACATGTAACCATCTACTTACCAAAAAGTACAAGGTACCTTTAGGATACGCCCTAGCATTTATATCAAAAAAGAGTCTAGACATTCTGCTTAAGATTTACACAATACGTAATGCGTGACTAGATATTTTGGTCTCATGGCGAGTGTTTTTCAGGGAATTGTGTATCCCCACGACTCCATGACACGCTCCTGACTGGTGATATATACAGGTTTCACGTTATCTTGGTTTTCAAAGTAGTCTCACGCTCAATGTATGTCTAGGTGCCAACTACCAAAATGCCTTAATGAAATGTACCCAAATACCTAGCACGCACTTGTCAACCATAGATATCTGGCCAATATATTTAGGAATATGAGAACATCTTATGGGACCCACTGTAATTTATAGCATATACAAAGCTAACTAGAACAATATGAAGGCAGTTTATCACACACAATATAAGGCTTAACACATACACAAGTAGGCTACTCACAAACGCTCACCCTTTTTACCCCCCCCCCCCCCCCCCCCCCCCATCTTTCAGATAAGACAATTGTTTGTGGAACATTGGATAAAACTGGCAAAGACAGGGGGATATTTGGAGAATTTCCCTTGGTACTCATCCTCCATTAAGGAAGGGTTAGTCACCATATAGTAGTAGGTTGTGTGCCAAATCTACCTTATTCAGTTCTAATACTTGTCACCAGGTGGCTTTGGACTGATCTGGTTAATTACTATTCCTGGGACGGCCTGTACTGGCCCCAGAGGACTACCACGTGGGCAGTAAGACACTGGTCGGTAGAGTAAAGATAAGGATTGCACTATTCCATGGATTGGGTACTAGCAAAACACACAAGACAATTTCCTGTGTAATGTAAATTATTGACTGCACCCTCAGAGCGCAAAATGTACATCGTGATTTAAGTTAACATGCTATAACACAGATCGATAGAAATGAGTGATACACATATAACTGAAATTAAACATAGCGAAACAAACATAAGATAATGTCGATTTAAGAAAAAAAACTAGTGTAAATTCATTATTACATCTATGGTTAATATTACTTTTGTTGTATTTGTTTTATCACAAATACGGTTGATATCATATTTGATGCAAATTCTTATTACATTTGTAGTTGTCATTACATTTGGTCTAAATCTTTAATTCCATTTACGGTTGCTATTAAATTTGATATCAGTATTTCATTTGGTTTTGTAACACACGCGTAATAAACACTCCTTATTTAGGTGGAATGAGACCGTGGTTAGTGGAATTGTGCTTTAGGGAATATTTACACTATGCTGGATATTTTCTATTGATTTAAAATGTTATAGTTAATTTGGCGTTTTATTTATATATTTCTAAATTATCCTTTTTCTAGTGAGCAACACTGAAAAATTGACTTTACGTTGTCGTATTATCAAATATCTCCGCTAATACAGTAAAGTAGGTAGTTCAAAACTTATTGTATGCAAGACATTTAACATCCAGTTTCTAAAATTTGCTTTGAAGGTTAAGGTTAAGTATGTGCTAACTAGTTATGTATTAATTGCACAATGGAAAAGTGTAATTGACAGTCATTTTAACATCAAATAAGTCATTATCCATGACCTATAATTAAAAGGCCGACATGGGAAAATTTCACAAACCATTTTGAGAGATCTGGCATTTATTTGACATTATTCGACACTTGATGTTCATATTGTGAATATAGCTGTAATGATTGGTATACACTATGGATTTTAGGATAATGAGATCATTTTAGTGAGATTTTCGCCACATACAATAACATTCTCTTTTACATGGAGTTTGTGACTACTTCTGTATTAAGGAAAAGAGAGATCTCTCTCCTCAGTCATTTCCCAGGGCTCACGAGAGAAGGTCGACATGCTCTATGAAGGAACGAGTTAGTTTTCAAGTTAAAAAAGGAAATCAACATTTTTAATATCTGTACAATTCCCGCAAGACCAATCTAAAGACGACTATTGTTAAATCATCGATCTACAAAATCTTGACATATTTGTACTGCTTCACTTTCATTGCTCGCTTTTTATTTCTGTCTCATTTCATTTCAATTTCATTATATATATATATATATATATATATTATATATATATATAATATATATATATATATATATATATATATATATATATATATATATATATAAATATATATATATATATATATATATATATATATATATATATATAATATATATATATATATATATATATATATATATATATATATATATATATATTATATATATATATATATAAATTTCTCTTCTCTTCAAGACTATGAGAACGAGAATCAGGAAGGGCGAAATTTTATCGACTGCCCTGATGGGAAAAGAAGTAGTTCCGACCCTGAAAAGGTGTGCCGGTTTGACCCGATGGTGTTAGGCTCTGAATGCGATTACGTACATAACTTCGGCTACGATGATGGAACTCCTTGCATACTGCTCAAGATTAACAGGGTAAGTATACGTTGTAATAATACTGCAAAGAAACGGCTCTCGCCATTTTTTTTCTCCCAAAAGACATGTTTTTAAGATTTTCATCATGCTGTGAAAAAAACATATATGACATTTACTTTTCATAAACTGATACATGTACAGGCATATAGGCAAATCACATCTGAATGATATGCACATAGATTACGCATACATACACATACATACAAAGGCAACAACCTGAAATACAGTAATATATTTAATATGAATATCATTTTCATAAGCAGTCAAGCCTAGGGTCTGACTATTATTGATTGTTTGTACCTCTTTAATACTTTCTTTCTATATTCTATATTCTTTGGCTATTTGAAAGATGACATCAATTGGTTTATCTAATTCTAGATCACCTAACAGCCATTGTCAATCAATCAGTTTAATTGATTTTCTACAAACATTTGGACACCCTTTTCTGTGTTTAACCATGCCTCTTTCGTATGAATACATTAAAAAAGCGCATATTCTTGAGTCTCAGATTTGCCTCCACAAAGTTCACAGAGGTCTGTGTTTAATGTTGGTCCCCATTCTGCGATGTAAGATGTTGAAATGTGCATTCCCGATGAAAACATCTCATAAGGAATGTTAAACCCCTATATAGGACTCTCACCATGTTAGCACTGCTGATACTGTCTTATGCTTCCAGTGCTGCTGCTGTCATTTTAATTTTTGCCTTCTTCTTATTATTATCATTACTACTACTACTACTACTACTACTACTACTACTACTACTACTACTACTACTACTACTACTACTAATAATAATAATAATAATAATAATAGTAATAATAATAATAACAATAATAACAATAATAATAATAACCCAAGTTAAGTTTTTACGTACTGGTTAAGTTTTGAAAGTATTGGCATTTTGACACAGATCTGTAAAATATTAAATGTGTTTGCAGGTAATGGGTTGGGAACCTCAGAATTACAATCGTTCAAACATTCCAAAGGAAGTGGGAGACAGATGGAGACAAAACTGGGTGGGAGTCACGTGCGAAGGAGTGGTAAGTACTTTAAATATGTTGTCTATACACATTGCTTTTTACATATGTCAATTGCTTTAATTGATTATTGTTGTTCTCGTTTGCACTTGAAATATGTATTTGGTCATTATTGATAGACCTTACATTTATTGAGTTGTTCACTGTAGTGAAGTGATGTCATTTTAAGTCAGTATGATTTTGTGATGACACGATTATACTCAATAGATGTGCTACGTGCATCAATATATTCTGAATCGCGGGAAAGTCACACATCTATGTTGATTTACTAGATAAAAAATGTTTGCTACTGCAATGGGAAAGGTGTGGTATGTTCAAAGGTATATACATAGCCAGTCACGGAGGCTGGCTATAGAGACAAACAAACTAATTTGGCCAATACAAAATGATGCAAAAAACTGAGAA
Organism: Maea johnstoni; assembly: GCA_963942565.1. Taxonomy (NCBI): domain Eukaryota; kingdom Metazoa; phylum Annelida; class Polychaeta; order Spionida; family Magelonidae; genus Maea; species Maea johnstoni. The sequence continues at coordinate 59,115,990 of OZ012685.1, read as the reverse complement.
GTAACCCTGGCACATGGGTAATCATCTGAGAGTACTCAGTGAGAGCTATCCAATGAACACAAACATGATAGGGTTGAGATGGTTTTCAAAAATGTTTGCGTCGCTGTGCGTTGGACGTAAGAAGCTTTATAGACTATTAGCATTGGAAGGGTTAACTGGCACGTTTCACAGCACATCGTACATAGCAACATTTTTGTTTTACCTCTATATTGTTTTAGATGACTATGCTTTTTCTTTATTTTCCAGACACCTACAGATAAGGAGAATATAGGAGAGGTGGAATTCTATCCAAACTGGGGATTCCCGTTTGCCTACTTCCCCTACACAGGCCAAGGCGGTTACAAGTCCCCCCTGGTTATGGCTTTCTTCGCCAATGTCCACATGGGAGTGGTGGTGATGGTGGAGTGTAAGATATGGACTGCCAACATCCGACACAGCACCTATGATTATGAGAACGCTGGAAGTGTCCGCTTTGAAATCTTGGCTGATTAAAAAGTCATATGCAGAGTAACATTCCAAGTTTCGGCTGGGTTCGACGGCTATGTGTTATGCATGATAGAAGTTATGCAAAATCTTTTGATATACGAAATGTATGTTCACTGTATTATGCATGACATATGTATAAGTTTCCCTAAAATTGTGGGAAAGATATCGAAAAAATATGCAAAAAACAAGAAAGAAACAAGAAGGGAATAGGTGGAGTTCCGACGAGACAAAGGAAAGAGATAGGTTTTCCATAATTTTCTCATAGTAACCACAGGATTTCTTCTTTCTTCCTTGTTGTCTATGTATAACCTAGGCATATTTTGCTAAACACGAAATATGCATAACCTTTTTTGTGTTTTTTTACTTGTTTCCTGCCTCTTAGTAGGCAGGAAGTCCATAATATTTCAAGAATTTATGCAAAGGAAGGGTATACTTTTGGAATAATTATGTGTGGACATATAGTCTTTTCTGTACGGGGGCCGCCGTACTTCGACAATTTATTTAGTCATCAAACCTAAAAAATAAATGTTTTTTAAGAAGTGCTGAATGTTGCTTTATTTCAAGAGGCATTTCGAAACAAGCCTTAAAGTGTAACTCCACCTTCAAAATTTAAAAAAAAATGTTGTAGAGCTCAATCTCACCTTTCATAGGACACCTTGATTACAATTGTACTCTACAGATAAACTGAGATAATACCATTTAAAGGTAACTTTATGGGGGCTGCCATGTTTATTCAGAGGGAGCCTAATTAGTGATGTTAATTAGCTGCGTGTGATGTAATGCTGTGACTTCCTGCCTAGTGAGGGAGCTGAGGGGCTAGCTCTAGTGGGCCCAGGGTCTTTTCTGTACGGGGGCCGCCGTACTTCGACAATTTATTTAGTCATCAAACCTAAAAAATAAATGTTTTTTAAGAAGTGCTGAATGTTGCTTTATTTCAAAAGGCATTTCGAAACAAGCCTTAAAGTGTAACTCCACCTTCAAAATTAAAAAAGATATGTTGTAGAGCTCAATCTCACCTTTCATAGGACACCTTGATTACAATTGTACTCTACAGATAAACTGAGATAATACCATTTAAAGGTAACTTTATGGGGGCTGCCATGTTTATTCAGAGGGAGCCTAATTAGTGATGTTAATTAGATGCGTGTGATGTAATGCTGTGACTTCCTGCCTAGTGAGGGAGCTGAGGGGCTAGCTCTAGTGGACCCAGGGTCTGACACTTAGATTTCAGGCTAGGGGCCAGAAAAGGTCTTTTGACAAAAACTATTGGCCAAAAATAGGATTTCTGGTTATTATACATACTATTTTGGGCCCCTAGTTTGAAAAATCTAGGAGCCCACAGCAAAATCTAGGGGCATATTGCCCCTTGGAAAGATGAACCCTGAGACTGTGGACAGCTCACAACTTGAGCGCAAAGATGGTGAATTGTCAAGCTTTTGGATGCAACTATGATTCTCCAAATAAGCGCATGTACCATTGAAACATGATCAATATACGGTCAATAGCAAAATTCAAAATGTGTTACATTTGCTGTATTTCTCTGTAAACTGTAGGCATTAGTTTAGAAGTAGATGTAGATTAGCATTAGCATCTTGTAAAATAAGTTGAATATAACATTGATATAATTGTATGTGTTTGTGTGACACAGTAAATGGCCACTACCAAGGAGGTTTTCCATATCTGCCTGTAAATCCACTAAGAATGAGGCACACAAATAGATGTTGTCCCCACGAATGTCTCTGCTTAAATGAATAAAATCCTTTACCTGTTGTAAATGAGTAATCAAGTTAATAGCTATTATGAATTAGTATTAAAATACCAATATTACAGTACAATTAGTAGGTGGTTTCTTGGCTTTCTGGTTTCATAATTGTAATTCATTTGCTTGTGGTTTCCTAACAGTAGCTAGCCTGACTGCAATTTGTAGTAGTTGTGCCCAGAGGATGTGTATTGCAGTTAACCTCCTGGGTAAAGCTTAGGATACCAGAGTACATTAAATGCCTTTGGGAATAATGTGTATTGCAGTAAATTCCATAGAGGCTAACGCTGACAATACACTCACAGCTTACAAATTGAAAACTTTCATCACAAGATTACAGTGTCTGAACATTGTAGGAAATAGTAAATGCCAGTCTATTTTATAAGCAGGTAGAATTTCTTGAGCCCTAAAGCTCATCCATAACCCTTTTACTACAGATCTCTTTCCCTCATTGCTTTTGCCAAACAGAACCTGGTATACCTCTAGAATAGACAGGTACACACTGAGACACAGTGCCTCTGTTTGTTGTCTGATACACCACTTTCCTCTTTGCAAATCATATACAGTGGAACCTGTCTACATTGAACACTCACGGGAAATGAAAAAGTGTTCAATGTACGCAGGTGTTCAATGTATCCAGGTTCTGAGTAATTGGAGATCGGGTGAAATAGAAACAAAATCAAGGGTTATTAGAGAAACATGATCATTTCATTGCAAAATCTTTACCTCACTTTATTAATATAGTTAAAAACTTCACATGTTCAGCATTTGAAAAATATCACTTGACAAAACAGTTAATCTTATGTATCTCATTTGTGCTCATTTTCAGTGAAAAGTTTTAAATCAGTGCAGAATGTTGAAAGTAGACAGGTTAAATGTGGCCTGCGGGAACAAATTTGGTGTTCAATGTTCAGGGTAGACAGGTGTTCAATGTATCCAGGTGGCCTCCCATTGATTTTCAATGGGAGTGTGCCGGGATATGAAAAATTGTTCAATGTACGCAGGTGTTCAATGTACACAGGTGTTCAATTTGACAGGTTCCACTGTACTTATAAGAGCATGTGCTAGTGTATTCAGTTCTGGAGAGCTCCAGAGCTCCAGCCTGCATGTAGCAGTATGATGTCACTTCCTGTCTCTGATAAACTCCAAGATGGTGCCTCCATGAACCAGCTGAGGCAGTGAATTTGCTGCATTTTGCAAAATACAAACTTGAATATCTCAGTCAATTTGCGGAGTACAATTATAATCAAGGTGTCCTGAGAAAGGTGACATTGAGCTCTACAACATATCTGTTTTAATTTTGAAGGTGGAGTTACACTTTAACAAAATAGTATAATCAATCAGTTCATGATTAAGTATGGAAATTAAAATATTTAAGTGTACGAGGAATCAAGATGTATATTGTATTTCTGTAATGTAATGTTGTGTTTATTGACCATGCTCTTGAGCATGCAATTACAAATACTTAAATACATATGAAAACATATCAATTATATAAAATTACAAAACAATATATAGCACTTTACATAATCAATAGAAAACTCAGTTTAACTGATATTGTCTCAGTAAAAATAATGTACTATAGATTATTGATACATTGTATTGTAGGGTATGTTTATGTGCCGTAACAGTCAGTTACAAAATCATACATGTAAAGAACGAAAGAAAATAAATAGATAAATGAGGGCAAATAATAATAATAGCAAAAACCGAAAACTATCTCTGTTGTTTTCAGGTAGTACATGTACTCACTAACCGAATGCAGCAAAACTAAATCTACTCACATTCAATACAGCTGTTATAACGATTCTCTTTAAGGAGTATCATATGGCAAATCACTCATCATTACGTTAATTTGGTGTGTGCTAAATGATGTGCGTGTGTGTAAATATGTATGTATGTATGTATGTATGTGTTCATAATAGCAGTCAGTTTTTCGCGATATGTTACATGTACAACGTCTGGGTTTTGACTCCCATTTGAGACTAAAGGGATGTTGTCAGATAATATAGCACAAATGACCTTGTTTTAAACTGCAGACATTGACGCTTCCCATTATATATTCGTCGTAGGATCGTTTCATTCATTTGTGTAACAAATACCTTTTCAATCCGATGGCATTATGTAATTATTTTGTACATATGACATCTGGTAATGGTACAATCACAAATTCTTCAAAACAAAACAAGTTATATCCGAGGCCCTATACGACAAAGTCAACAAGCAAATCCAACAATAGATATCGTTTTTCTTTATTCTTAAATGTAAATAACATTGTTTATCTCTTGCATATAAACATGGTGCAATTACCAAAATAATAAATTGCTTTCAATTCATGGGAACTTGTGTTCGGTGTTATTTACTTGATTGGAATCCAGTTGATGCGCATATGATGTCTATATAGACATTTAGGGAATAAGGTGTAAAATGAACGAAAACAAACTTACATAGTGTCACATATAATACATGATTTTGACCTTTTGTGACAATACCCATTACAACGTCTGATACATGCTATATATACACTAGTATATATATATATATATATATATATATATATATATATATATATATATATATATATATATATATATATATATATATATATATATATATATATATATATATATTCATATATATATATATATATATATATATATATATATATATATATATATATATATATATTTATATATATATATATATATATATATATATATATATATATATATATATATATATATATATGTATGTATATAGTGTCCTAAGGAAAAATATCAATATAGGACAAAATACGTGGGGTCATCCATCTATTTCACCGGTAACGTAGGTGGTCATGTTGCCCTTTCTCCCTTATTGGTATTCTTTGTACATCCCGATAGATGCCATGAGTTTCAGCTCAAAATGTTTATCTAGTATCTATTTTCAATTTCAAGATGTTTTCGGACCAGCATTTTAATAACGTATGCTATTATAGAAAGTTCATCACTGTAAGCATTACGTAATCTAGTCACGTTTGTTTTGAACGTAAGTTATATCTGAACTTAGATGTTTGTTTGGACAAGGAAAAACTTAGGCGTAGAGAATTTTTCGTGCAAATAGGAGCCTTAACCCCGCCCATCCAACGATAACTTAATGTTGAACAGTTTTATGTTATGCCATATCAGTTAAAATGTTCCACCATTAGTTAGTATGTTTACCGCTAGGAGGTTAGCAGTGTATTTGGCGAGAATGTGTCCTATACGCCTAATGACTTACAGCATATATCTCCCATTGACATTTTCCCAATTATTCAAATCTTTGTTGAATTTAAATGTATTTGTTCGAATTAACCATTTCTATCATCATGCATCCTTAATAGTATACTTTCATTCAAGGATACAAATACTATATTTGTATTAATATGCTTCAACTGTTGTTCAAGGCCCAAAAGTTTGTCTATACCTTCTTTATGTGTGAAATCATACCCTAGACATTTTGCAAAAGTTTCAACTTCGTTCCAATAGCTGTTGATGTATGGACTGAAAAGAAAAATGCGTGTTATGTTGCTTTCCTCATTACAATATATACAATCTGGAGAATCTCGTGCGTTAATTTGTTAGAGGAACATGTTAGTTGCAATACGATTATGTCATATCTTAAATTGGATGTTTCTGACATGTCTTTTAAGGTTTTATTAGATATTTTACTTGACTTTCTCCCAAACTCTTGTGGGATGTCATTTTCAAAATTTTCAGACCATTATCTTGCTATTTTTGATTCAAGTTTGCCATCATAGTTACCTAATAAGGTGTATATATATACAGTCAAACTTGCCTCAACGACCACTTCTCTTAAACGACCACTTGCCTTGAACGACCGTTTCAAATTCCCCCAAGGCTATTCCCTGTATATTTTACCTTGATTAAGCGACCACTTGCTTGACGCGACCAACGACTATGGAATCTTATCCCTAAGAGTAGATGGTCCTTTATTCAACAGCCACTTGATTGCTTAGACGCCTTGTATATTGGAAAGGGCACAATGAAATAATGAAATAATCGGTAAAAATTTGAAAGTATATCATTTCGGAGGGTCCTCAATTAATGATATAGTTCAACTTTTATATTTCTGAATTATTTATTCTTAAAATATTAATGAAGAAATGTCAACAAACGCAGCTAAACATAGCAACCTCAATAATTCCAGGTCATTGTTGGAAATTCTTTGTTTTTTCATAACCTCGCCCAGACCCTCAACCCCTTCTTAAGAGACCACCTCTTTAAAAGACCACTTTTGACATTTCCCTTGAGCTGTCGCTTAATAGAGGTTTCACTGTATATATATATATATATATATATATATATATATATATATATATATATATATATATATATATATATATATATATATATATATATATATATATATATATATATATATATATATATATATACATATATATATATATATATACACACACATATATATATATATATATATATATATATATATATATATATATATATATATATATATATATATATATATATATATATGTATATATATATATATATATATATATATATATATATATATATATATATATATATATATATATATATATATATATATATATATGTATATATATGAGTACAACCTTTCATACCTATACCTTTCATAGATATTGCATTATTAGAGGTTTATAAGGGCATGAAGTAGTTTCGTTACAAATCTTCTTAATATTTCCTACTATGATCCATTAGTCTAAGAAGTTGATATCTATATTTCATTTCTACTGCAGCTCAGTCTGGCTTTTTGAAAAACCCCATTTGGGGACACCTCTAATATAAGATATTTCTCCTTTTTCAATTTTTGCCATGAATGGTATTTCGGCACCTTGAAAACCATATGGGCATCATGGGCTGTTCTTTACCAGAGTGGTGTCAGTTTTATTATGAGCTCCTATTTAAACCTCTAAAAGTTCTCTCCATTGTGAATTGTTCAAATTATTTCTCCCCTTTTCCATCTAACATATTCATCTTTTAACGAGATAAACAAATGTGAACGAATCGGAAGACTCGTCCAGTAACTATTGCATATCAGCGTACGTTTCACCTAACCAAATTGTTTAAGATTTTGTGACGTCGGCCTGCTTTCCTAAATGGGTATTTCAGAATAGAAGAGTTATGTTTGGGAGGTTTTTAGACCCCAATATAATTCCTTGGTGACCCTATCATATTCTGTACAAAATGCTCTCTGGGAAAGGGTGGGGACAACAGGATATGTTATGTGTTAACAACTTAAAGTTCTTCTATATTGACATTCTCATGAATGGTCCTTGTTGGGGTAGGAACGGGGAGATATGAGATATGAATTACATCCGAATCCCAAAGCGTTGTTTACCATCTCATCAGATTGACGGGCTTTGCTGCAAAATAAACATCGAAGTCGGTAGGTTCATACCAATTATTTTTTCCAGGCTCAAGACTACTTTATCTGAACATGTGGTTTCAGGTAACAATATTGCCTTGAGGTTATCATTGAAATTAAACAAACTTCATCAAAATATCAAATATCAATATATGAAAGATGAACTTTCAAAATTTAATTTAATCTCTATTCTTTAAACACTAAAATGCACATTTCCCATGGTTTTTTATCTGGAAAATTGCAAAAAGGAAAATGGACTGAATGATCAGGAGGAATATCGTAGTCTTGAGCGTGGTTTCGTATTTTGAATTCAGATATTCGTCACTTTTTCTACCATATTAGATAAAAAGGAATGAGGATGTTACATAATACCACCCCATTCATTGTTAACAATGTGAAATATTTTATATGTTGATAACTGCATTAAAATCTGAACTATTACAAAGCGGATATTACAGTCAATATCTAACTAAACTTTTCTCTCTCTCCAGGATAATTTTTGCTCGTCTTAAAATCAATCAAGTTACACATCTGTCTCGTTTATTGTGGCAGTGTCGGAAAGAATTTATGTGCAGCATCTGGTATTTGATGATCAACTTCTTCAACTAAATACGATTAGCTTCCCACGATCATATACTATTGTGTGTTACATGCATCGGAGTAGCAACGAATGACATGCTGGGAATAGTTTTCTCATTCCACGTGGGGATTTTATCTTGTGGTGTCAGTGTTCTTGCACAAAACATGAATTGTAAAGATTAGAAAGTGTTTTCCTGTTGATTCAGGGGTGTAGAAGGGAATAACAAGACAAGCGAAAATACTGTAAACGGAGTCCATAAGCGAACACCGATTTGTATGTATATCATTCTACCTGTTGGAGGGGCATATCTAAAGAATATGTGTAACTACACTGTGGCAATGGTTGCTCGGAACAGGTTGTGCCCTCTATTGGTTCACTTGTAAACTCATATAGACCATGTTGAAACGAAAGGATGTCAATGTCTCCCAAAAACTGTGTGTGACACAGTTATATATACACATATATATATATATATATATATATATATATATATATATATATATATATATATATATATATATATATATATATATATATATATATATATATATATATATATATATATATATATATATATATATATATATATATATATATATATATATGTATGCATATATAGTGAAAAAGCATAACAACGCAGCATCAATATTTATATTGGGTGAAGTAGTCATGTCATTTATTTGGAAGCTGAGGGCAGGCATTCAATAATATAGTGGGGTTCCTTAAAATACACTTTTAAAATCTGCATAACAGTGGGACACTAAGACAGCACTTTGAGGGGCTAGTCTTTTTATTTATCACATGGCTTATAAAGGTGCTATATCATACGAACTTTATAACTCCCTGTCCCGTCGTCCATTGCAGCCTGGAACCTACAGTCCAACGGCATCATTCGCAAATGCTTAGTATCTTAAACGAATTGCCATATATTACACATTTCATCATCGTGCAAACTACAACAATCCTTTGCAAGCAGCTTGTATGTAGCCTTGTGAGTGTATTTTCCCTCCTACCCAGTTACAAGTCTTTCTCAAGCAGGTCCAATAATCCATATATCAAAACTACAAACTTCCCAAAGTACTTAACAAAAAGGAGTTGACTATAACATAATACATTTCCATCGGTATAGCTACTTTTTATGAACCTGCTTTTTATGATAGTGTATACAATGCGTCTTATTGCCATTTCATATTAAATACCCAAGACAAAAGGTTTCTTATATAAATCCAGGCGAATGACATATTTTCTAGCTATGCCATTTGGTATTGCGAACGTTACGGTGCATAATGATGATTCGCCGATGGAGGAAGTATACTAATGCTGCTGTAATAGAGCCAATAACCTATCATCCGCATAGGCAAATAGCCACAGCTAGGAAGAAATATTGCCATTAGCCAGAACTCGTACACTCTCTTTCGCAAAACTAAGCAAAAATGTTCAATTACGTAGCAAGGTAAAATGAATAAGCTATCATTCGCTCAGAGATTCACTAGATGTTCACACCCATTCATCACTGTGACTGCATGTATCGCCTTTTTCAGCCGACAGACGCATACAGTGCTGACATTCAATTCATGCACTTAATTCGTGGGCAGCCCGGGCACCCAGTCTTCTGGGCATGGATGTATGGATGACCTTACAAATATACGAAGCTTTGATTCGCAAGCTACGTGGCCATTGATGGTGCTTGGCTTACTTTCATGACATCTTATCCATAGGACTGACAGGCGTCCGGTCGACTGGAGCAGGAATTAAATTTCTGTACTGAAGTCTGTCCTTTCACTCATCCCAAACATATCCCAACTCACTTTAACAGCCAGATACACACATACCAATTATTAGCGAATCAGTACCAATGCTATTCAACCAAGGCGCTACTTAAGGTCTGTGCATTGTAATGACTACATCTATTGAATACAATGAGAGAGTAATCATTACAACGGAGAAAGTGACCTCACGCCTTCAAGTTCAAAAAAGTAAAACTTCGGCTTGATCAAAATGTAACAAGATTTAGTAAATGATGTTACATATTTTAAGTACCAATTTACTGTTTTCGTGGTTACATACTAAAGGGTTTAAAAGTTGTCGTGTTTCTTACTTTCCAAAGAATATTTATAAGATTTTCATAAATTTGCTTCTCGTAACTCGTAAAGCATTCGTTCATTACTGTTTATATTCAAATTTAATGGCATTTGTTTTGGTATGCTGATAAGGTAATTACATACAACCATTCAAACGGGAAGGGGGTGCATACACGCATACATATGTACATACATTCATTTCCTGTGAAAATGCTGTTACAGACAGACTTTTACTCCATTCTACATGCATTCAGGTCATCTAACTTTATATGACAAACATTCACCACAATAGCAAATCCAATTCCTACATATATTTTTCACAATGATGCAGATATTCCTCTTATTCTTCGTCAACATTGTAAATGATATATTAATCCGCAAATCAAAAGATGCAGTTGCAACAAAAAATATCAGGCTAAATATCCGTTATAAGGGACAAACCGACACTGCCTAGAAATCTGGTCCAGTGTGTTTAATTTTGACATTCAAATGATTGGTACCTGAGAATAATCGTACTTAAGTGTCCGTTTATTAGTAATATCATTATTATTTCTACTATTGTTATTATCTTATATTATGAAAATCATCATCGTCATCCTCATCATCATCATCATAAGTTAGGAGCTTGAACCTGTTAGGTGTTATTATATCATAACTACTTTAGCTGCAAGTACAATTGTACCTTACAAGTCTCCTAAACAGTCTCAATCGTTCTAGTTTTTAAATTTCACAAACTGGGGTCGAAATGTAGCCATTGAATGGCAGGCAGCAATAAGAGGATTTAAAGCAACGACATGCAAAGAGACATGAACAGATTATACTTAAATGACAAAAAACAACTGTTAACCTTTCTCTAGAATTTTTGATCCGTTATTGATTAACAATGCTCATGTAGCAAAGTTTGTCAATCGGACATAATCTTGTCATTAATAACATCCAATTAACACATGAAAGGAACTCCAGATGAAAATGGCCATGAGAGTATATAACCCCTTATAAAAATCTAACGTTATAATCAGTCAACTGACAATTCACTTGTTAGCTCTTAAGTTAATATAATGAAAACATTGAAAGTATTACTGAAACACTGAAATATACCAAACGAGCTGTTAGTCGGTAAGGCAAAACTGCTTGTGGCTTTACGTACGAGTTTGTGAATATATATCTATATACATAAATATATATATATATATATATATATATATATATATATATATATATATATATATATATATATATATATATATATATATATATATATTTATGTACATATATATATATATATATATATATATATATATATATATATATATATATATATATATATATATATATATATGTATATATATATATATATATATATATATATATATATATATATATATATATATATATATATATATATATATATATATATATATATATATATATATATATATATATATATATATATATACATATGTATATATATGCCATACTTTCTTTTCAAATATACATGTACGTACCTGGAAGCCTTCACATGGAACACAGACACATTAACTAAATAGTCCCATAGTAAATAATAAATCTATACCATCTCAAAGAACTACCTCCACATAAAACTACTTCTTATGTAGTGGCTGTGAGGGATTTAACACAATCCTCTGGGTATATCATGTACAGTTTAGCTCCAGGTTTAGACCTGTAGCTTATAGCAGTATAAACATAAACAGTAATAACCAACAGCTTCAACCAAATGCTCAGAAGGATTGACAAACAGACAACGTGTAGTGATGGAAATAACATCGAAATAAAGGAAATGTAATTAAAAAGCCAGTTACTTCAGCTAGATGTTAGTCATTAAAGGGAAATACAAAATACGTGATATTTGTCAAAACTGGCTTTTTGAATTGTGCGATGTGGTGTTAAAATAAACCAAAAATAGCGTCTTATTGCTTTAACTTTACATTTCGACACCATTCTAATTCATGCATATTTCTTAATTTTGCCAATTGAGGTGCCACACTTCCTGGGATGTGAACTCTATGCAGACAGGCTGCAGGTACTCTTTGCCAAGCCTGCAAACAAAGGTGGTTGCAACACATCATGGGTACTGCTATTTACATGAGCTTTAGGTATATATCAATAGCGTGCAAATTATGTGAGGAGTATTTACAAAGGGCACTGCCACGGCGGCGCTACGTAAGTGATGTTCCTGGGCACATCGCTTCCTCTCTCCAATCTAAGTTAAAATGTCCTAGACAAAGTATGGCGCGCTAGCTTGTGTGCGTGGCCGGATGAAAATTGAGTAACAGTCTCGATTTCATCATGAATCGTGGCCAGCGATTGGACGTAAGTATTCAGTTGTTCGTAGTGCCCGTTGTCAGTTGTTGTCACATACAGCAGCCTCTATCCTCACTGAGTAGCACGCAGAGTTTGACTGGCAGACATCACGATACGTAGTACTTCATTTGGGTCAAGAATCTTTCACACATTCATCATCTCAGCCACATTGGTTACAAACCATGTACAATGTTTATTTAGTGCATAAATATTACTTGGAAGTGCTCGATTAGAGGGCTGTCCACAGCCTTATTTATCTGTCCGATACAAGAAAAGTGCATATTCTTGGAAGTCTTCCTTCATTGTTTCCAAAGGATGGAATTCACACAATGAGAAATTTTCAACTTTCTCTCTCCTCATCCTCACATTCTTCTATGGAGATTGTTATCACCATCATCGTTGTCCTCCCCCTCCTCCTTTTCCTCAATCTCGTCACGCCTACGCTCGAGGGAATATCGTAGCCAGCGACACTATAATGGTGGTCAAGTACATGAAGAAAAACAATCTATCTAATACTAAGGCAACTGTCCTCCACTCCATTGCAATTTTTCCTTTAACGTCTTTTTCGGATAAGCGATTCAAAAAAGCGCGAAGCGATCGTCTTATTTCCCGTATATCTTGTTCTATTAACTGATTATGCAGTGGGGATTTATCTGCTAGCGACGTATGGTTTCTGGAGTCGTTGCCTTCTTTACTAATGTCGAACATAGGAGGTTGGAATTTGTTGTATTTCATTTCTGGGGGACATTTGAGTTTCTTCTTCCGTCCCCCTTCTTTACCACTGTCCACATGGATGTGCTCCATCCTGTTTTCTCCGCTCACGATATCCGCTCGCATGCAGAAGACTCTTGCTAAGCCATCCACCATGATCTACAAGACATTATGAAAAAAGATCAGCTTATGCATTAATAAATAAACATTGGCATTTGCAGAGTAACACACACACATACATACATACATACATACATACACACATACATACAAACAGAATGTTTTAGAAAAAATATCTATTGATAAATCGAGTAACTAGGGACCCAAAACTGAGACCTAAGTTGATGTTTGGACAAGATAGATTGATAGTCTGTGAGAACATGTCCTCTTAGGTTACATGCACGTATGCTAGGGCTGTGATGCTGGTGACACGCTCATAATAATACATCTTCTAGTTTAGCACTCTTGTCCCCTTCTAACAGTCACTGTGGTATTGGTGTTTGCATTACGAAAGTAGGCCATCAATTTAGAGACAGCATATCGGTTGTTGATCTACTTTCTTAGTTAAAGTTTCCACCAAAGTCGTGTGCTGTAAGGTATCACCTTGCAGGAACTCCATATTTATCATCCAGTTGCCCTAGCTTTGTATATTTTGCAGAGCTACATGGTATTTACAACTCAAATGTGCCCTTTATTGATCAAGAGAATGTCACCTGAGGTTAAAAAATTGCAAATAAGAAACTGTGGTCCTATCCAGGTCAGCGAAAGCAGCTAAGTTAAAGAAAACTTATATGAAACGCCAAGGCCACAGTGATTGGACAACAATTGTTAGAAAGGAGACAAGAGCGCTTAATTAGAAGATGTGTTATCTTGAGTATGCCACGAGCATCACAGCCTTAAGATTACTCATTAGTTTGTAGAGGGCGATACTTGAAATCGAATATATAACAAGTGAATAAAAACCAGAATCGCTTCAAAAGCCTTTACATTATAGTACCGGTAAATGGTTAAGTTGAGCGTTTGTACCGTTGTATTTACAGTTGGCAAATTGCTCCTATGCGTACAAATTGCTCTAGATGACGTATTCGTACCAAATAATGTTTGCTAGTCATATGTTGATGTCCAGCATTTTACAAGGTTGGCAAATTGATAACGAACGAAGTAGGGGGTCAAATAAGACAACAGAGCAGAGCGTAATGGCCATTCAAACATTTAGCCTATACTAAAGGACATAACCTTTATAGCAAAATGAGCCGGTAGTCTAAATTCGTTCTTTCTTCTACTCGACGTGAATGTCCCAAGCGAGCCATCCGCCACACTGATGAGATGGGTATTTTTTGGCTTAGTAAATTGGCCAGTGAAATTCGATGGTGGTGCGGAATAGCGAATTAAGAGAGGTGAGGCTATTTGCTTTTTACGGTTGTCTTGCTCGTCTAAAAGCTCCTAGATATATTGAAATAATTTAGTTCTGGGGAGGGGAGTGTGCAAAGAGCGTGTAAATCCAATTAAGGGGCAGATTACCAATAAAAAGCTAAATGAACGCCTTGTGTGGGTAGTTACTTGTAGCCAATGTGTCCTACTATTAAGCAAACTAGTACTACATGTAGATTTACTTTTCATGTTTATATAACCTTAATTAATTGTACTGTATTGTATGTTTATTGACTGTAAATATTCGAATTTTGCAAAATCATAATCTATCTATATAGCACTCTACTGTGTATCTAAATAAACAGTAAGAGAAATACTTTCCATTTTATAATGTCGAATTTGGCATAAATTGTGCCTGATTTATTAATGTTTCTTTTATTTTTGATGTTCTTTTCCAGTATAAAAAATAAGAGAATGACATAGGAGTATTCTTTCGTTTTTGTCACTTAGTAAGAACTTAGAAAGGTAATCTGACAGTGTTTTTTTCGGCTTTGTCTAGGCTAAATGGTGACTACTAGTATTCAGTTGCCAAATGGGAAGGGGCCGAAG
>OZ012685.1:59063781-59100459 GCA_963942565.1 Maea johnstoni | reverse complement strand
ATATATAATATATATATATATATATATATAATATATATATATATATATATATATATATATATATATATATATAGTATATATATATATATATGTATATATATAGTATATATATATATATATATAATATATATATATATATATATATATATATATATATATATATATATATATATATATATATATATATATATATATATATATATATATATATATATATATATATATATATATATATATATATATATATATATATATATATATATATATATATATATATATATATAATATATATATATATATATATATATATATATATACATGAATATATATATATATATATATATATATATATATTATATATATATATACATATATATATATATATATATATATATATATATATATATATATATATATATATATATATATATATCTTTATATATATATACTCTATGGGTGTGCCTAGTGGTAGTTATCAGTTCCCTTTGTATTTCTACTAATTCTAGTTAGTACACTTAGGCTTTCCTAATGAAATAGTATATGTAGTGGTACTAGGGTATTCCTAATGAAATATTCTATGTTGTGGAACCTGCCCACATGGAAACCTTCAAATTTTCGGTATGAACAATCCTTTTTCGTTTTTTTTGGAATTTTCTTGTGCTAGTCAGAAATTGAAAATTAAGTATGTGTCAAATAGTGTTCCTCACAATACTCCTATAACTTATAGCAGTAAGCTATAGCTTTCTGTTTGAAAGAAAATGAAATTCTTGGCATTTAGGTTTAACACCCTAATAATATTTGCCGTTATCTCATCTTATACACTAACGCATAAACCCACAATGGATATAGGTGTATTGTATATTGTATGGTGTTCTATCTGACTTAAATTGGATGGGTTGTTTGAATTGTATACCAATGTGTTTTATTAAATCGAGTTGTATTGTAACGTAACTTATAGTGATATGTTGTGCCATAATGGACTAAACCTATTATATTTCATTGTATTGGTTTGGTAAATACAGTTTTGTCATACTTGATATTGCATGCAAATTAACTTAACGTTGTTTTTGTTTTATTCATTTGCTTATTACGAATAACCAAAAGGCGACCAACCACACAGAGCAATACATAACCTGCCTTGTATTTGAAGCAACAAATGCAAGGAAACATGCTTTATTCCGTCTAGTCATTTGCGAAAACAATTTTCTTCGAACGTCAATGATGCGATATAAGTTTCTACAATTTTCTTCTTGGTAAATGCACGAAGGAGATACAGGTCAAGTAGATTATGTTTCCACTACATAACAATATTTCAAAAGAGGAACAAGTCGTCTTTGCTCTTTTTTTCTCACGTAACCCTTCTATATGTATGTGCCTACGCATGTTTTTGCCTAAACATAATTTAATCAATCATTGCACTATACAGTTTTTACTTTGGTGATTATTTCCTTTAAATAAGTACCTTAAGATAAATACTTTAACTAGTTATTGATATTAGTTATACTAACATGAATACATACTTGTTTAATAATTTCAGGTACTAGTATGTTATTGCACATTTTGAATAAGTGCCCTAGTTGTTTTGCAATTGCTCCACATTTGGTTGTACAGAGATACCACACGCATTGCGCAAAGTTCCCCAAGCAAATAATAGCCGCTCCCTCCAGCCGTTACGGAAAGCCTAGCGTTTTGGAAAAAAGGTTCTCAAAAGCTGTATAAAATGACTGATGACCTTATGAGACGAGCCTGGTCCAGCACGGACAATTTGGACCAGGATGACAGAATTGTGGTAGACAAACCTCGCGAGAGTTACTTCAAGAAAGTTATAAGACATGCCTGGGACCCGAAGACGAAAAGGGTGTTCGGGAGGGACGCCAGAAGCTGGGGTATGTACCCGGGTGTTTGAAGCGCCATTGGCGGTAAACGCTACCCATGTATGACACATCATAGTGATACGTGAAGCAGTAATATACCTAGTTTTTCTAAACATGACATAGTTTACTTATAAAACGGCAACAATCATTGAATATTTTTCGTAGAAATAATGCATTTTGATTACCTTGATAAGTTGAACACTATTTGAATTCCACATCTTAAACAATTTCAAACTTGCATGAATTTAAAACATAAATAAGTGAATCATCATAGATCGATTTTCTAAATATTCAAAAATCATCTCAAATGCACCAACACAATCGTTAAGTTCACTACAGCGTGCGAAACAAAAACATGATTATTGATTGATTATCTTGGCTTTTCCAACGCGCAGCAATGCAGTTTGTTAGATATATGGTACCCCAAGCTTCTGGCTCTAAAGGTGCGACGATATACGTGTTCAGAATAAGTAGCTGTTTCTTTCAAGTTTTATTACCCTCTTTTCTACCCCAAAAAGTAACCTTGAGCATAATCTCTACATATGTATGTATGTATATAGTACGCATGTATGTATGTACGAATGTATGTATGTATGTGTGCGTGTGCGTACGTGCGTGAATGATTCATTACTACGACTTGATTTTTCCTGAGTTTTTTTAACATCGGTCCTTTCCGCCTAATTTAAAGGACGCAACAGCGCATCGTTTTACCATTACCCACATTATGCATACGTCATCAACTCGATTGATTGATGTTTGTGACTAAGTCTGTTTGTTATGTGTAAGTCAAGCTTTTGGAAGAACATCAAAGGATAGGTATGCTTTGTTCCGGCCAAATAGAGGCATAGAATATCAAATTTACTAGGTCATGTTCAGAATAGAGTGTTCTTGTTTTGTTTGAGGCATACTTACATATCTTTGCGATTCTTTTGAAAAATACAAACACAATGCAAGTGAAACGTATGCCTTTCGTAAATGACGTGGTTGTCGAGCCACAAGGGATATAGGTACGAGTGGTCTGGAATCTGGGTATTCGGGCGCCCAAAGAGTTAGTTTTCTGGCGACCAGAAAGATAGTAGTGGTTTTGGTGCACTGCATTTTCGGGCGAATTGTTAGCTGTGTATTTGGCAACAATCGAGATATTCATTGGGCGAGCATTGAGCTTTTTTATTGGGCGACCATAGAACTCTGGGCGAGACTAGGAGCTGTTTATTGGGCAACCGTTTGTTGTTTTTATTGGGCGACCATGTGTTTGTTATTGGGCGACCAGGGAGTGAGCAGGCATATGATGAGAATTGGAAAGCTACGATATGAAAAATTGTGGCTCATTCAGGAATTTGCTATCTAAGTCAAAATAAATGCTCTGAATTCGTAATTCTCCGCTGAACAGAAAAGATGAACTGGATCCAATGTAGCGTGTCACCGTCCAACTCTATTCAGGAGCGATTGCTATCGGTGAAATCAGCCATGCTGTGTCGACATTGGATTGCGGTTGGGTGGCAAGATCTCAGTCTAACCTCAATAGTTGTGGTTTAAATCTTTCAAATATTTAGGTAACTTGTTGAAGGTACACCCTTTTAATACTAAAAGTACCATTGGAAATGACTAAACAGATATATGTATACGTCTTCATGGCAAAATGGAGATTTGCATTTTGGTTAAGTTGTCAATATTGACGTTTTGCTGGCGACGTAATCGTTTTGTAGAGGTCCGAATAAGCAGGCCAACGGCGCAAACGATTGCGATATGCCATAAACGGCACTCAATTTTAGGCGTGTGGTTAGCGGAAAGCAGCTAACAGTTGTGAATGATGCGATTATACGTTAAACCTGTCCCCATTCGGATCTCCCGTGTAGGAGAAGCGACAATCGTTCTTTCTCGCTGCGATATGACCTGTGTTTCACGAGGTGAAAATAATGCCACGCAGCAAAGAGTAAATTCTGAGAATATGAAAGACAAATCAGAAGGCATGGTGGATTCCATTCACATGTGGAACGTCCCTTTGATTCCGTTTTTTTAACCATACATTGTATGTGCGCCCCCTGAAACGAAACGAAACGAGACAGCTTTTGGCCCATTTCGTGCAAAAATATGTGGAGTATAAGGGAACAAAAATGTGTAGGACATTATCCATGCCTGATCTTCCATGGACTGGAAAGCATTCAATTTCACATTCCGACGTCAATTTCACTGGCAAGGTCGTTTGGTGTATGTCAAATTCACCATGTTGCACAAAGAAATACTGAAGCTCCACTGGGCGTGCGTCTGACGGAGAGGGGTATGAAAAGGGAGGGGGCTCCCTTCTTACTGGTCTACTGGGGTTGGATAATTCTCATTTCCATTTTAGTTTCGATGGGTCCCTGTCACAGAATAGTCTTTCGTTGGTGTCCTTGACGAAACTTTGAGTTTTGTTTTGTCCTTTAATCCTCTCTTCTTTTTAATGACTAGCATACGATAACCTTTTTTATTTGTAATTTTGGCTATATGTTAATGATTCATCTTTTTATGTCATGAATTGATATTTTCTTTTGCTATTTGTGTATAAATACTTTTGCGGATTTCTACATTTCTATATTTTTTTTTTTCTATTTATGTACCTTTCATATATTGGTAATATAGGCAATAGAGTACAAAACAACATAGAATTTCGGAATTTTGTTTATCGTCACTTTTTCTGGTGTATCGAGGCTAAGTCAATGCCCTAGACCCCTCGGCTATCAAGGAAGGCCTCCTATCATACCATTGGCAACGCCTCCCTGCCAAACAGAATACCAGACTGCAATGGGAAACCACAAGAGGTTTTTACGTGCAAAGCCGTATGACCGCTACATAGCCCCGTCAATTTTGGATCCTATCCCCAAAGTCTGGTTGTTTGCGTTTTCCATTGTTGTACCAAATACAGCTTCATGCAATTTCAAAGCAAACATACGCATCGATGGTACTCGGAATGCGTACAATTATAAGATGCGCCCCTTCAGGATGCGTTTGCGATCAGTGTTTATATGTTGCACAAAGAAGGTCTTTGTAAAGACACGACTGACTCGAACGGGGAACACTAAATGTTAAACGTAGTTTTTGTGAAGTTCTCTATGTGACAAGCGTCGTGTTAAACCTTCAACCGGTTCCTATCTGATGAACTCTTTCGTTCCTGATGCACATACAGGAATATATCAAATATTTTAAAGGTTCAGAACAGACCTTACGTATTAACCTAGCTAGGATACTATTTTTAAATTTGTATATTGTATATATGTATACTACATGTAGTATATGTATTTGTCGTTCGCAAACGACTAGCAATGTGGATTTATAACTTAGCTAGGATACTTAGGTTAAATATAACCATGCAACATTTCTAAACTGCCAGGGATTAGGATGTCCACGGGGTTTAGTATTCATTAGCGTTTTGAATGATTCACCACTAAAGGTGGGCTGTCCCATTAGCCGAGTGGTCTATGGTGTTGCCATTAATTCTTTGCGGTCACTCTACACTTCTTAATGTTCTGGGGTCGATTTCGACTGGAGGCATGACAGAAAGTTGCCAGTGACATACGGTTTTAGGGTTAGAAGAGGGTGTTTTCTGGGTAATCCGGTTTCATCTCCAATTAGCAAATGGCTAGTTAAAATTAGCTTTAATGTGGCATAAGTAATCTCAGTAAATGAAATTTGAAATACCAACTTTGCTATCTTAAAAAAAACTCGAGAGAAATGCCCGCTTGCGATATATGATAGATTGGGACCAGTGCTAGTTTTCTGCCAATGGATTGAAGGCAGCCAATACAAGTCAATGTACACTGTACTGTCCTTGCCAAGCCTGGCTTTTGAGCTACGTTTGGGGACGCCTATGGTGACCGGTCCAGATTCGAATCTTTTTAGAACTCATGTAGGTTATGATAAATTCTCTCGGGACATAGAGCCACACGTGAAGGACTTATGCTCAGGCAACAATATTACTTGTGTATGTTGAAAGCACCAACACAATGGTTACTACATGTACCTCACGTTGTAACTTTCGTGGGAAACTTTGCGTCCATGTCCTCGGGCTAGTTCAAATGTTTTATCCAAAATAAAGCATTCTATCACTTAGAAAACATCTTCAATGCCCTTTTCACAGACATGATAATGTGATTTGGAAACTGATACACACTCTTAAATGAAAGCCACTTCATACTGTCAAAATCATTTCAGAGGCCAGTTGATATTTGTTTTACGAAGAGTCGTTTTGAGTGGTATGGGTGTCATGTTTACTACTATAGTGATGTTCCTATAATGCTAAGATGCACGATGAACGCATTAGAAACAGAATGGAAATCATGCAGAAGAAATATGTATCGCAACATCTCTCAAACCTTTTTCTGATATATGCTCTATCACCAGAGAAGTTTTCTGTAAATCGTTGCCTCAAAACACGCTACCCCAGTCAATAAAGCATTAATTCTGTAATTCCATGTCCAACAATTGTTATTGTTTCACAACATATACTAGTATTTGGACAATCTCACAGTTAAACGATAGACTCCAGATCCTTAACAGTTTATAATATTGTTTTTCTCTAGGTCTGATCGGGGCGTTCTATTTCACCTATTGGTTGTGTCTGGCAATATTCTTTGCTCTGCTCCTGGCGTTCTTCTGTGAAGTCATCCTGGACAAAGACAACCCGTCATTAACAGGCTATGACATACCCATAGCTGATAACCCAGGTAAGAAATGTTCTTGTAATAATAGTAATAATGATAAAAATAATAACAGTAATAATAATAATAATAATAATAATAATAATAATAATAATAATGATAATAATAATAATAATAATAATAATAATAATAATAATAATAATAATAATAATAATAATAATAATAATAATGATACTACTACAGCAATTAATGATAATCCTAATAATAACAAATGATGATGATGATGATGATGATAATAATAGTGATAATAAAAATGATACTACTACTACTACTACTACTACTACTACTACTACTACTACTACTACTACTACTACTACTACTACTACTACTACTGATATTAATAATAATAAAAATGATATTTATAATAATAATAATAATAATAATAATAATAATAATAATAATAATAATAATAATAATAATAATAATAATAATAATAATAATAATAATAATAATGATAATTGTATCGTATGTTTATTGACCATGAATTGCATTTATGAAATCACAGTACAAATAATAATAACTCTCTATCCTAGGTAAAAAACAAAGTGAAATATAACATAAATGAAAAGGAAATGAAAATATAACATAACTATCTAGAACCAGACAAAAATACAAATTAAATTGAAGAAGTAGCTACCACAGAAATATGCTGGGTAATACCGTAAGACACCACAAAGACGGACCATCTATAGTAGGGGGCTATACACATTAGCCACAACCCTACAGCTTACAAGAAGGGAGATCGTCCATCTAACCAGTGACCGATCAGACAATACATCCACAGCCAACACTACAGGATAATAATGATAATAATAATAACAATAATAATAATAATAATAATAATAATAATAATAATAATAATAATAATAATAATAATAATAATAATAATAATAATAATAATAATAACAATAATAATAATGATGATGATGATGATGATGATGATGATGATGATGATGATGATGATAATTATAATAATACTAATAATAATAATAGTAATAATGATACTTCTACAGCAATTAATGATAATCTTAATAATAACAAATGATGATGATGATGATGATGATAATAGTGATAATAAAAATGATAATACTACTGCTACTACTACTACTACTACTACTACTACTACTACTACTACTACTACTACTACTACTACTACTACTACTAATAATAATAATAATAATAACAATGGTATTGATGATAATAATAATAATAATAATAATAATAATAATAATAATAATAATAATAATAATAATAATAATAATAATAATAGTAATAATAATGATGATAATAATAATAATAACAATAATAATAATTATAATAATAATAATAATAATAATAATGATAATAATAATAATAATAATAATAATAATAATAATAATAATAATAATAATAATAATAATAATAATAATAATAATAATAATAATAATGATATTAATTATAACAGTAATAATAATAAGTAATAATTACTTGTTACATCACGTTCTTTGGAAGTGTTCTCAATAATATGTGTTGATGTTTATATTAATGCAAATGCATTTTGTTTTTTCCTTTATCTAGGATTGGGTTTTAGGCCCATGCCGACATGGGACACAACTTTGATCAAGTTTGATCAGGCCAATGACGAGTCAAAGAAGATACATATAGACCATATCAACGCGTTTCTAGCGAGTAAGTACTGAATTCGAATACTAGTACTTGTTGCAAGGCCTAAGGGGGAATTTTGAAAACGGATGTAATTGTAGGAGTAGAAGTAGTAGCAGTAGCAGTGGCAGTAGTAGTAGTAGCAGCAGCAGCAGTAGTAGTAGTAGTAGCAGCAGCAATAGCAGTAGTAGTAGAAGTAGCAGCAGCAGCAGTAGTAGTAGTAGTAGTAGTAGTAGTAGTAGTAGTAGTAGTAGTAGTAGTAGTAGTAGTAGTAGCAATAGCAGTAGTAGTAGTAGTAGTAGTAGTAGTAGTAGGAGTAGTAGTAGTAGTAGTAGTAGTAGTAGTAGTAGTAGTAGTAGCAGCAGCAGCAATAGCAGTAGTAGTAGTAGTAGTAGTAGTAGTAGTAGTAGTAGTAGCAGCAGTAGCAGCAGCAGCAGTAGTAGTAGTTTGACCATCTCATACGATATGGCATACACAAAGAGAAATAAAAGAATAAACGAAATGTGAATATGGCAATCATAGATATCTAAGTGTCATAGGTTAAGAAAGGCACTGCACGTTTTTTCAGTCAACTATCCTAAACATGTAACCATCTACTTACCAAAAAGTACAAGGTACCTTTAGGATACGCCCTAGCATTTATATCAAAAATGAGTCTAGACATTCTGCTTAAGATTGACACAATACGTAATGCGTGACTAGATATTTGGGTCTCATGGCGAGTGTTTTTCAGGGAATTGTGTATCCCCATGACTCCCTGACACGCTCTGACTGGGGATATATACAGGTTTTACGTTATCTTGGTTTTCAAAGTAGTCTCACGTTCAATGTATGTCTAGGTGCCAACTACCAAAATGCCTTAATGAAATGTACCCAAATACCTAATACCTAATATATATATATATATATATATATATATATATATATATATATATATATATATATATATATATATATATATATATATATATATATATATATATATATATATATATATATATATATATATATATATATATATATATATTTCCATTCTCCTCAAGACTATGAGAACGAGAACCAGGAAGGGCGAAATTTTATCGACTGCCCTGATGGGAAAAGAAGTAGCTCCGACCCTGAAAAGGTGTGCCGGTTTGACCCGATGGTGTTAGGCTCTGAATGCGATTACGTCCATAACTTCGGCTACGATGATGGAACTCCTTGCATACTGCTCAAGATTAACAGGGTAAGTATACGATATAATAATACTGCAAAAACCGACTCTCGTCATTTTTAAAAATTTTCCCCCAAAAGACATGTTTTTAAGATTTTTATCATGCTGTTAAAAAGACATCATATATGACATTTCATTTTGATACACTGATACATGTACAGGCATATAGGCAAATCGCTTATGTATGATAAACACATACAGTGGAACCTGTGAAATTGAACACCTGTGTACATTGAACACCTGCGTACATTGAACAATTTTTCAAGTCCCGGCACACTCCCATTGAAAATCAATGAGAGGCTACCTGGATACATTGAACACATGTCTACCTTGAACATTGAACACCAAATTTGTTCCCGCAGGCCACATTTAACCTGTCTACTTTGAACATTCTGCACTGATTTGAAACTTTTCACTGAAAAAGAGGACAAATGAGATACATAAGATTAACTGTTTTGTTAAGAGATATTTTTCTAATGCTGAACATGTGAAGTTTTTAACTATATGAAGCAAGTGAGGTAAAGACATAGTAGATTTTGCAATGAAATGATCATGTTTCTCTAATTACCCTTGGTTTTGTTTCTATTTCACCCGATCTCCAATTAATCAGAACCTGGATACATTGAACACCTGCGTACATTGAACACTTTTTCATTTCCCGTGAGTGTTCAATGTAGACAGGTTCCACTGTATATACAAAGACAACCGCCTTAAATACAGAAATGAAATAGTATGGAGATAATTTTCCTAAGCAGTCCAGCCTGGAATCTAACTATCATTGGTGGTTGTACTTGTAATAGTGCTTTTAGGACAATGATATTGTATCTCCTAGCAGACTGTCTATTTTTGTAAATAAAAACTTTAGCTACTCGGATGATGACATTACTTGGTTTATCTAATTATAGATGACCTAAAAGCCGTTGCCAGTCATTCAGTTCATAATTGATTTTCCATAGACAATTGTACACCATTTTGTATGTTTAACCATAATTCTCTTACATAAATACATAAAAAAGCACATGTTCCCGAGTCTCAGTTTTGTGTTGGTCACCATTTTTCTGTAAGATTTTGAAATTTACATTCCCGATGTAAACCTTTTTATTTAACGAATACATATTACGAAATACAGTTAGTATTTGCTTGATGCTAATGTCAATAACAAGAATATTGGACCATTTTTGTTGAGCCTCTATTGATAGTAAAGTATCAAAGGACACTAAATTGTTATATAGGTAATTTCTAAATTCACCATTGCTGTTACTATTATTAGCTACTTGTGTTGTTGCTGTCATTTTTATTTTACCTTCTGCTTTATCCTTCTTCTTCTTCTTTTTCTTCTTACTACAATAACCCGGGTTAAAGTTTTACGTACTGCCTAGGTTTTGAAAGTATTGATATTTTGACGCAGATTTGTAGAATATTGCATGTGTTTACAGGTAATGGGATGGGAACCTCAAAATTACAATCGTTCAAACATTCCAAAGGAGGTGGGAGACAGATGGAGACAAAACTGGGTCGGCGTCACGTGCGAAGGAGTGGTAAGTACTTTAAGTATGTTGTTTATACACATTGGTTTTAACATATCTCAATTGCTTTAATAGATTATTGTGGTTTTCATTTTTCACTTAGCCATGATTAATACAAGGTACATTTATTTAGTAGTTCACCGTAGTGAAATGATGTCATATATTCATGTCTTTCACATATACTATTATTTCCTCTTTCTCTTTTTTGAATTTTATCTCTAGATAAGTCCTCAGTTATTTAGTTATTTCAATATTAGCTTTATGTTTGTAACTTATGTTATTATGCCTTTCTTTAGTTCATTTGATTTACATGTCTGTATGATTTTGTAATTAAACAATTATAGTCAATAAACATGCTACATACATTAATGTATTCTGAATCACAGAAAAGTCACAAATCCGTATCGATTAAAAAGATAATTATTGTTTGCTACTTCATTGGGCAGGGACGATGGGTTCGAAGGTATATAGGCTATGGCTATGCTGGTGGCTAATTTGGCCAATACAAAATGATGCAAAAACTGAAAAGTAAACCTGGCATATGGGTACTCATCTGAGAGTACTCAGTGAGAGCTCTTCAATGAATACCAACATGACAGGGTTTAGATGGTCTTCAAAAATATTTGCGTCGTTGTGCTTTGGACGAAAGAAGCTTTAGCATTGGAAGGGTTAACTGACGAAATTCACAACATATCGTTCATAGCAACATTTTTGATTTATCTCTATAACGTTTTTAGTTAACTATGCTTTTTCTATATATTCCAGACACCTACAGATAAGGAGAATATAGGAGAAGTGGAATTCTATCCAAACTGGGGATTCCCGTTTGCCTACTTCCCCTACACAGGCCAAGGCGGTTACAAGTCCCCGCTGGTCATGGCTTTCTTCGCTAATGTCCACATGGGAGTGGTGGTGATGGTGGAGTGTAAGATATGGACTGCCAACATCCGACACAGCACCTATGATTATGAGAACGCTGGAAGTGTCCGCTTTGAAATCTTGGCTGATTAAAAAGTCATGTGCAGAGTAACATTCCAAGTTTCGGCTGGGTTCGACGGCTATGTGTTATGCATGATAGAAGTTATGCAAAATATTTTGATATACGAAATGTATGTTCACTGTATTATGCATGACATATTGTAGAACAGGTAAAGTTCGCGTGTGCGATTATTTCCCGAATACGCGAACTAGTATCGCACTCGCGAACTTAGCGCACGCGATCAATTATATACATGGTAACGCTACCCACCACTGGAGGTGGTGGCGCGTCGGTCGGTGAATTCCACTCCTAGACGGTCGAGGTTTAAACGAAGAAAAATACGTCCAATAACTTCCCAAAGCTATCATAATATGATACATTGGTAACTTGTGAATAAGTTACCAATGTATCATAACATAATTCGCATTCTTACATCTCGAATTTACGAGAAACAAGATGGCTGCCATCATTGTTCGATAGACTCGGACAGGTGCTGCGATGGGAACATTTGATAATTATCAACATACATACATGTAGTCCAGTAGCCAGATCAAGAAAAGTGCTCTATATTAGAAGTTAGGTTAACCCGAGAGCTAGAAAATTTCCGTTGGTATCATGTTTTAGGCCCACGCCTGGGGCATACCGCCAGGGTGGATGTAGACTTCAGAAGTGGTGCACATCTTTTTTACGGGGTCATGTCTTAGACACCCCACTATATGTAAAAAGGCCCCAAAATGGTCAAAATAATAGGTATAGGGGTAGGAAAGCCGCCCTAAAACAGTCATAACTCAGCTTAAACCAATCATAGGGATCAGTGTTTGGTATTAAAATGTTGGTATGAAAGAGAAGTATCTTTTGAAATAGTAAATACATAACCAACTCTATCCCATGATGTAATAAAGGTCATTCAAGGTCAAAATGGCTGCCAAATCAAGAATCTGGGATTTTCCGATATTTTATAGTTTCCGTTTATAAACTTCTCAGTTTTTTTGACGGTATGTATTTCTTTTTTGTAGCCACTTTTTATGAAGGAATGTCTTTTAATGGAATTGTTGAACATTTTAGAAAGTTCATTGACTAGAGTTTTAAGTCCAATTTTGAGCTGTAAGGTACAAAGTAGGGTACCAAGCCCACCTGGAGACCCCAAAAAGTGCCTAAAATTGTAAAAATTTGAAATTCAAAATGACTTTATCTTAAATTTTATAAGTAGGAAGGGAGCAGATGATGTACCAAAACATCAGGTTTAATTTTCTCCTCAATCTGGAAGATTATGGAAAAATAATATTGAAATTAAGGGGTTGTTGAAGGTCAAATAAAGGTCAAAATGCCATTTTTCCTCTAAAAATTTCAAATTTTGATCAAGAAATTTTGATGAAGTAGTTGTGTTTTGTCATTATTTAATTTCCAAACCAAGTTACCACAATGATTGACGGATAAATAATCTCAAATATGGTCCAACAAATTATTTTTTACCATTTACCGGTGAAAATGAAGTAGTTTCAAGTCAATAAGGAGGTGTGGAAGGTGGCATTTGGCTATTCCATGCTTATAATAAGTGTTTACGAACGGGTTGTGAGAAGGTGCTAGTATGGGACCACTGTTTAGGTCATAAAAGTTGTGAGCACCAAACAATATAGGCATTGTTTGGTATAAAAATTTTTGTCGTAAGACAGTCTTTCCATTCCATGCAACCAACCAAGGGTAGGGTCTATTGTTGCGATACTAGAGGTCATTCAAGGTCAAACTAACCCCAATTTCATAATTTGAGGCATTTTGTCTTTGAATTTTCCATTAAACAGCTTATCATATTCTCCTAGAATACATATTTTATCCTGGAAATATTTTTAGGTGAGAAATAATTTTCAAAAAGGATTCTGAGACATTTTTAGGTCATTTCAAGAGAAAGTCTAGACCAATTTAGAATATTTCAGGGCCAAAATTACAAATGTCTGATTACGGGTGCACTCACATATTTAAGCGAAGCAGCAGAAAGTTGACATAACAGATCGAGTCATATCTTATGGTATGTCAGTTTTCATTTTCAGTATGGAGAATAAGCCTTTTAACTTGCAGCATTACTTGCCTATTGTGCTTGTCATGTAAGATTATAAAGGCAGTGTAAAATATCTCTGAGATTTAAGGAAAAAATGAAGGTCAAATAAAGGTCAAAACATCATTTTTTCTCTAAAAAATTCAAATTTTGATGAAGAAATTTTGATGGAGTAGTTTGTGTTTTGTTATTACATAATATCCTAACCACATTACCACAATAATTGACAGACAAGATACCTTAAATATGTTTTAGCAAAACATTTCTACCCTTTACCTGTGCAAATGAAGTAGTTTAAAGTCAATATGGAGGTGTGGAAGGTGGCATTTGGCTTTTCCATGCATATAATAAGAGTTTACGAACGGGTTGTGAGAAGGTGCTAGTATGGGACCACTGTTTAGGTTATAAAAGTTGTGAGCACCAAACATTATAGGCATTGTTTGGTACCTAAATGTTTGTTGTAAGACAATCTTTCCATTCCATGCAACCAGCCTAGGGTACTATTGTTGTGATACTAGAGGTCATTCAAGGTCAAACTAACCCCAATTTCATGATTTAAGGCATTTTGTCATTGGATTTTCCACTTAGCAGCTTATCAAATTCTCATAGAATACATATCTTATCCTGGAAATATTTTTAGGTGAGAAATATTTTTCAAAAAGGATTCTGAGACATTTTCAGGTCATTTCAAGAGAAAGTTTGAACCAATCTGGAATATTTAGGGGCCAAAATGACAAAATGCCTGATTACGGGTGCACTCAAATATTTAAGTGAAGCAGCAGAAAGTTGACATAACAGATAGAGACTCATATCATTTTGTCATTGGATTTTCCACTTAGCAGCTTATCAAATTCTCATAGAATACATATCTTATCCTGGAAATATTTTTAGGTGAGAAATATTTTTCAAAAAGGATTCTGAGACATTTTCAGGTCATTTCAAGAGAAAGTTTGAACCAATCTGGAATATTTAGGGGCCAAAATGACAAAATGCCTGATTACGGGTGCACTCAAATATTTAAGTGAAGCAGCAGAAAGTTGACATAACAGATAGAGACTCATATCTTATGGCATGTCAACTTTCATTTTTAATGGGGAGAATAAGTCTTTTAACTTGCCTATTGTGTTTTTCTATGTAAGATTATAAAGGCAGTGTAAAATATCTTTGAGATTTAAGGACAAAATGAAGGTCAAATAAAGGTCAAAACGTCATTTTTTCTCTAAAAAGTTCAAATTTTGATGATGAAATTTTGATGAGGTACTTCTGTTTTGTCATTTCATAATTTGGTAAGCCTGTCACCACAATAATTGACAGACAAGATACCTTAAATATGTTTAACAAATTTTTTTACCCTTTACCTGTGAAAATGAAGTCTAGTTTCAAGGTAATATGCAGATGTGGAATGTGCTATTGGACAATTCATGCCTAATCGAGTTGTTAGCAAGTGCTAGTATTTACATATGGGACTGCTGTTTAGGTCATAAAAGTTGTGAGCACCAAACATTATAGGCATTGTTTGCTATCAAAATGCTTGTTGTAAGACAATCTTTCCATTTCATGCAACCAGGCTAGTGTAGGGCATTTTGCAATGATATAAGAGGTCATTCAAGGTCAAACTACCCCCAATTTCATGACTTACGTCATTTTGTCTTTGAATTACCTGTGTAGTACCTCATCAAATTCTCCTAGAATACATATCTAATGATATCTTTTCCTGCAAATATTATTTTTAGGTGAGAAATGTCTTTTAAAAGAGAAACTCATGCCTTTTAAGGTTATTTCAAGCCAAAGTCTGTGCTAATCGTGAATATCTAGGCATCAAAATGACAAAATGTCTGATTTTAGGTGCACCCAAATATCAATTTAGTAGCAGAAAGTTGACACAACAGCCTTATCATATGGTACGTCAGCTTTCATTTTCAATTGGGCATATACGCCTTTTAACTTGCCAATTTGTGCTTGCCACGTAAGGTTAAAGATAGCGTTAAATATTATTGAGATTTAAGGAAAAATGGAATGTCAAACCAAGGTCAAAAGGTCACATAGAGCATTTTTCGAATTTGAATATTCACGATTAGAACGGACTTTGTCTTGAAATAACCTTAAAAGGCATGAGTTTCTCTTTTAAAAGACATTTCTCACCTAAAAATAATATTTGCAGGAAAAAATATCATAAAATATGTATTCTAGGAGAACTTGATGAGATACTACACAGGCAATTCAAAGATAAAATGCCTTAAGTCATGAAATTAGGGGTAGTTTGACCTTGAATGACCTCTCATATCACAGCAAAATGCCCTACACTAGCCTGGTTGCATGAAATGGAAAGATTGTCTTACAACAAGCACTTTGATAGCAAACGATGCCTATAATGTTTGGTGCTCACAACTTTTATGACCTAAACAGTGGTCCCATATGTTACTAGCACTTGCTAACAACTCGATTAGGCATGAATTGTCCACTAGCACATTCCACATCTGCATATTACCTTGAAACTAGTACTTCATTTTCACGGGTGAAGGGTAAACTTTTTTTGTTAAAAAATATTTAAGGTAACTTTTCTGTCAATTAAAGTGGTGACATGCTTAAGAAATTATGTATTTACAAAAAAGAAGAACCTTATCAAAATTTCATCATCAAAATTTGAACTTTTTAGAGAAAAAATGACGTTTTGACCTTTATTTGACCTTCATTTTGTCCTTAAATCTCAAAGATATTTTACACTGCCTTTACAAATCTTACATAAAAAATACAATAGGCAAGTTAAAAGACTTATTCTCCCCATTAAAAATGAAAGCTGACATGCCATAAGATGTGAGTCACTATCTGTTATGTCAACTTTCTGCCCACATTTAAATATTTGAGTGCACCCGTAATCAGGCATTTTGTCATTTTGGCCCCTAAATATTCCAGATTGGTTCAAACTTTCGCTTAAAATGTCTCAGAATCCTTTTTGAAAAATATTTCTCACCTAAAAATATTTCCAGGATAAAATATGTATTCTAAAAAAAAATGATAAGCTGCTAAGTGGGAAATCCAAAGACAAAATGCCTTAAATCATGAAATTGGGGTTAGTTTGACCTTGAATGACCTCTAGTATCACAACAATAGACCGTACCCTAGGTTGGTTGCATGGAATGGAAAGATTGTCTTACAACAAACATTTAGGTACCAAACAATGCCTATAATGTTTGGTGCTCACAACTTTTATGACCTTAACAGTGGTCCCATACTAGCACCTTCTCACAACCCGTTCGTAAACACTTATTATAAGCATGGAAAAGCCAAATGCCACCTTCCACACCTCCATATTGACTTTCAACTACTTTATTTTGACAGGTAAAGGGTGGAAATGTTTTGCTAAAACATATTTAAGGTATCTTGTCTGTCAATTATTGTGGTAATGTGGTTAGGATATTAAGTAATAACAAAACACAAACTACTCCATCAAAATTTCTTCATCAAAATTTGAATTTTTTAGAGAAAAAATGATGTTTTGACCTTTATTTGACCTTCATTTTTTCCTTAAATCTCAGAGATATTTTACACTGCCTTTATAATCTTACATGACAAGCACAATAGGCAAGTAATGCTGCAAGTTAAAAGGCTTATTCTCCCTACTGAAAATGAAAACTGACATACCATAAGATATGACTCGATCTGTTATGTCAACTTTCTGCTGCTTCACTTAAATATGTGAGTGCACTCGTAACCAGACATTTGTAATTTTGGCTCTGAAATATTCCAAATTGGTCTAATGGTCTAGACTTTCTCTTGAAATGACCTAAAAATGTCTCAGAATCTTTTTAAAATTCATATCTCACCTAAAAATATTTCCAGGATAAAATATGTATTCTAGGAGAATATGATAAGCTGCTTAATGGAAAATTCAAAGACAAAATGCCTCAAATTATGAAATTGGGGTTAGTTTGACCTTGAATGACCTCTAGTATCGCAACAATAGACCCTACCCTTGGTTGGTTGCATGGAATGGAAAGACTGTCTTACAACAAAAAACTTGATACCAAACAATGCGTATATTGTTTGGTGCTCACAACTTTTATGACCTAAACAGTGGTCCCATACTAGCACCTTCCCACAACCCGTTCGTAAACACTTATTATAAGCATGGAATAGCCAAATGCCACCTTCCACACCTCCTTATTGACTTAAAACTACTTCATTTTCACCGGTGAATGGTAAAAAATGATTTGTTGGACCATATTTGAGATTATTTATCCGTCAATCATTGTGGTAACTTGGTTTGGAAATTAAATAGTGACAAAACACAACTACTTCATCAAAATTTCTTGATCAAAATATGAATTTTTAGAGAAATAAATACATTTTGACCTTTATTTGACCTTCAACAACCCCTTAATTTCAATATCATTTTTCCATAATCTTCCAGATTGAGGAGAAAATTAAACCTGATGTTTTGGTACATCATCTGCTCCCTTCCTACTTATAAAACTTAAGATAAAGTCTTTTTGATTTTCAAATTTTTACCATTTTAGGCACTTTTTGGGGTCTCCAGGTGGGCTTAGTACCCTACTTTGTACCTTACAGCTCAAAATTGGACTTAAAACTCTAGTCAATGAACTTTCTAAAATGTTCAACAATTCCATTAAAAGACATTCCTTCAGAAAAAGTGGCTACAAAAAAGAAATACATACCGTCAAAAAAACTGAGAAGTTTATAAACGGAAACGATAGAATATTTGAAAATCCCAGATTCTTGATTTGGCAGCCATTTTGACCTTGAATGACCTTTATTACATCATGGGATAGAGTTGGTTATGTATTTACTATTTCAAAATATACTTCTCTTTCATACCAACATTTTAATACCAAACACTGATCCCTATGATTGGTTTAAGCTGAGTTATGACTGTTTTAGGGTGGCTTTCCTACCCCTATACCTATTATTTTGACCATTTTGGGGCCTTTTTACATATAGTGGGGTGTCTAAGACATGACCCCATAAAAAAGATGTGCACCACTTCTGAAGTCTACATCCACCCTGGCGGTATGCCCCAAGTGTGGGCCTAAAACATGATACCAACGGAAATTTTCTAGCTCTCGGGTTAACCTGAATCCCAAAAATGGGTGGCTGGCTACTGTACTAATGTGTATGTTGATAATTATCAGAATGATGGATATCATAAAGAAATAATTATCTTGTTCCTACTCGAATTGAATTGTTGCCAATTTACTGTTTACGGCAATACGTGTATTTGCAGTTGATGAGTATATACCAGCATAGCGTGATTCTCACTAGTAGCCGGTCCGAGTCTTAAACGAAACAAAATACGTCCAATAACTTCCCAAAGCTATCATAATATGATACATTGGTAACTTATGAATAAGTTACCAATGTATCATAACATAATTCGCATTCTTACATGTGAAATTTCTAGAATACCTGGGCCAATCTATGGATCTCTTACGAGAAACAAGATAGCTGCCACCATTGTTCGATAGACTCGGACAGGTGATGCGATGGAAACATTTGATAATTATCAACATACATACATGTGTATGTTGATAATTATCAGAATAATGGATATTATAAAGAAATAATGATATTGTTCCTGACTTGAATTGAATCGTTGCCAATTTACTGTTTACGGCAATACGTGTATTTGCAGTTGACGAATATATACCAGCATAGCGTGATTCTCACTCGTAGCCGGTCCTAGGCTGAAACGAAGGGGAATACATGCAACAACTTCACAAACTCATTATAATATGACACATTGGTAACTTACGAAAAAGTTACCAAGGTATCATATTATAAATGGCATGTTTACCAGTCCAATTTTGTTGAAACTTCTGCCAGATTATAGCCGCAAGATGGCCGCTGAATGTTTGCATTTTTAAGATTACTGTTTGGTTCAATAAATGGCGCTGAACAACATGCTCACACGCGAAATAAAGTACACGCGAAAAACCGAAAAATCGGCTTTTCGCGAAATTTTTGTAGCGCGATATATACCTATTCTACAGTATGTATAAGTTTCCCTAAAATTGTGGGAAAGATATCGAAAAAATATGCAAAAAACAAGAAAGAAACAAGAAGGAAATAGGTAGAGTTCCGACGAGACAAAGGAAAGACATAGGTTTTCCATAATTTTCGCCATAGGAACCACAGAATTTCTTCTTTTTTCCTTTTTCCTGCATATTTTGCTGAACACGAAATATGCATAAAACCTTTTTTGTGTTTTTTTTTACTTGTTTCCTGCCTCTTTTCTGAGGGTATTCTTCGTGATTCATACCTCTTAGGAGGCAGGAAGTCCATAATATTTCCAGATATTATGCATAGGAAGGGTATACTTTTGAAATTATTATGTGTGGACATATACTCTTTTCCTTACGGGGGCCGCCGTACTTCGCCAATATATTTAGTCATCAAACATAAAAATAAATGTTTTTTAAGAAGTGCTGAATGTTGCTTTATTTCAAGAGTCATTTCGAAACAAGCCTTAACCAAATAGTGCAATCAATTAGTTTATACTTAAGTATGGAAATTAAAATATCTAAGTGTACGAGGAATCAAGATGTATATTGTATTTCTGTAATGTAATGTTGTGTTGATTGACCAAGCTCTTGAGCATGCAATTACAAATACTTAATTACATATGAAAACATATCAATTATATAAGATTACAAAACAATATATAGCACTTTACATAATCAATAGAAAACTCAGTTTAACTGATATTGTCTCAGAAAAATAATGTACTATAGATTATTGATACATTGTATTGTAGGGTATGTTTATTTGCCGTAACAGTCAGTTACAAAATCACACATGTAAAGAACGAAAGAAAATAAATAGATAAATGAGGGCAAATAATAATAATAGCAAAAACCGAAAACTATCTCTGTTGTTTTCAGGTAGTACATGTACTCACTAACCGAATGCAGCAAAACTAAATCTACTCACATTCAATACAGCTGATATAACGATTCTCTTTAAGGAGTTTCATATGGCAAATCACTCATCATTACGTTAATTTGGTGTGTGTTAAATGATGTGTGTGTGTAAATATGTATGTATGTATGTATGTGTTCATAATAGCAGTCAGTTTTTCGCAATATGTTACATGTACAACGTCTGAGTTTTGACTCCCATTTGAGACTAAAGGGATGTTGTCAGATACTATAGCACACATGGCCTTGTTTTAAACTGCAGACATTGACGCTTCCCATTTTATATTCGTCGTAGGATCGTTTCATTCATTTGTGTAACAAATACCTTTTTAATCCGATGGCATTATGTAATTATTTTGTACATATGACATCTGGTAGTGATACAATCACAAATTCTCCTAAACAAAACAAGTTCTATCCGAGGCCCTATACGACAAAGTCAACAAGCAAATCCAACAATAGATATCGTTTGCTTTATTCTTAAATGTAAATAACATTGTCTATCTCTTGCATATAAACATGGTGCAATTACCAAAATAATAAATTGCTTTCAATTCATGGGAACTTGTGTTCGGTGTTATTTACTTGATTGGAATCCAGTTGATGCGCATATGATGTCTATATAGACATTTAGGGAATAAGGTGTAAAATGAACGAAAACAAACTTACATAGTGTCACATATAATAAATGATTTTGACCTTTTGTGACAATACCCATGACAACGTCTGATACATGTTATATATATATATATATATATATATATATATATATATATATATATATATATATATATATATATATATATATATATATATATACATATATATATATATATATATATATATATACATATATATATATATATATATATATATATATATATATATATATATATATATATATATATATATATATATATATATATATATATATATATATATATATATATATATATATATATATATGTGCGTGTGTGTGTGGTCAGTGGTACACTTAATAATTCAAATTTCTATAGTTTCAAATCGTATTGGATATTTGGAATTTTGGGTATATTTTCAAAGTTTCAAACTTCGAAACCGTATTAGAAATTTGAAACTTTGGTTAAAGTTTCAAAGTTTCAAACTTCCATACTTTCAAATATCCAAATTTTCAAACTTCCAAAACGTGTTGGAAGTTTGAAACTTTGGTCAAAGTTTCAAAGTTTCAAAGTTCCATACTTTCAAATATCCAAACTTTCAAACTTCCAAAACGTGTTGGAAGTTTGAAAGTTTGACATGGAACGTTTAATAATGTAAAATGTGAAACTTTTAAATATACGGTGATCGGGCTGCTAATAGAAGCTGCCTTAAGTTGCAAACACGACCCGCATTTCGTCATTGTTATTATTTATCATCAAGACGCTGTTCTCATAAAGGCTATGAAATACGCATTTCTTAATTTCCTATATCTTCAAATATTGCAATTATGGATATTGATTATGCTTAAACTGTCATTGACGCTAATGAACATGAAAATTGGAGCGACCCAATTGTCCATTCTATTATTAGAAACGGCAGCTTCTAAAATGCGGAACCGGAATGTATGTAAAACTCGTGCCCATATGATGGACCATGAGTGAAGGAGGGAACAATGAAATTTATTTTCAAGACCGTCTTTTTGGGAGGGTAAATAGAACTTGTTCCCGACTTAACCGACCATTCTAGTGGATAAATATCGATCAATATACATTATCTATCTACCTTTCTGTCTGTCTGTCTGTATTATTGTCTATCTATATATATATATATCCACTATCTATCAATCTATCTATCTTTTTAAATGTGAGAGCCTTAGATAAATAAAATTCTTTTCTTCGTCTAATGTGAGAGCATCCAAACACACACAAACATAAATGTATGTATGTATGTGTGTGCGTATGTGTGCGTATGTGTGCGTATATAGATAGGTAGATAGAGAAATACGGAAAGACAGGCAGATGTGATTATATACTTCATTGATTCCAGCATAACGTAGTTTATGAACCAATTCATGAACGCACACACACGCATGCATGCACGCCCGCGCACGGTCATTTATATACCACCCCACCCCCCCCCCCCCCCCGCCCCCACGCCCCACGCACATAAGATCTAACTTATAAGTTCCCGCATACTCTAGGGGGAGGAAAATAACACTGTTTTACCGGTAGGGTAAATAAAACTTTATTTCTTCCAGACCACTCCAGAGGAAGGGTAAATAAAACACATACGCACGCACACACATACATACATACATATATGTCTATGTGTGTGTGTGTTTGGATGCTCTCACTTTAGATGAAGAACAACATTTTATTAATATAAGGCTCTCACACATGAATAGATAGAAAGATTGATTGCTAGATAGTAGATAGATATATAGATAGACAGAAATACAGACAGACAGGTTAGATAGATTATATATATTGATAGATACCTATTCACTAGAGTGGTCGGGTAAGTCGGGAACAAATAAAGTTTTTATATCCTGCCTATGGGTTAGTCGGGAACAAATAAAGTTCTATTTA
The DNA here is from genome assembly GCA_963942565.1 of Maea johnstoni. NCBI lineage: Eukaryota > Metazoa > Annelida > Polychaeta > Spionida > Magelonidae > Maea > Maea johnstoni. The sequence goes on along the minus strand of OZ012685.1, from coordinate 59,077,001 downwards.
CCCTCCCCAAAAGAAGGTCTTGAAATTAAAGTTCTTTATTTGCTCTTTCACACTTGGTCCATCATATCGACACGAGTTTTACATAATTCCAGTTCCGCATTTTAGAAGCTGCCGTTCTAATAATAGATTAGACAATTGGGTCACTCCACCATTCTTGCTGCTTTGCGAAAATTATCCTTTTTTGTTATAATTGGCAATTTCCTTTGAAAAGTAACATTTGATATTGTTTTGACAGTATTGATATTATACAATGTATAATATATCAACATAACATTGTAACAGAACTACTTGCGTACCGCTAGGAAAGGTTTGGAAATTTGATTTATTAAGTGTGCCACTCTGCGGCTTTTCTAAACATGCAATAGTATAAATGTGTAAAGACTTTTGGAAGTTTGAAAGTATGGAAATACGGTTGTAATATCATATATTCAAACCCGTTTGAAAGTACGGAAGTTTGGATATATGGAAGTTTGAAAGTTTGAAAATACAGATATTTGAAAATTTGAATATTTGAAAGTTTGAATTATTAAGCGTACCACGGACCATATACATACATATATATATATATATATATATATATATATATATATATATATATATATATATATATATTTATATATTTATATATATATATATATATATATATATATATATATATATATATATATATATATATATATGTGTGTGTATGTATATAGTGTCCTAGGGAAAAATATCAATATAGGACAAAATACGCGGGGTGACATCCACCTATTACACCGGTAACGTAGGTGGTCATGTCGCCCTTTCTCCCTTATTGGTATTCTATGTACATCCCGATAGATGCCATGAGTTTCAGCTCAAAATGTTTATCTAGTATATATTGTCAATTTCAAGATGTTTTCGGACCAGCATTTTGATAACGTGGGCTATTATAAGAAGCTCCTCACTGTCAGCATTACGTAATCTAGTCACGTTTGTTTTGAACGTAAGTTTTATCTGAACTTAGATGTTTGTTTGGACAAGGAAAAACTTAGGCGTAGAGAATTTTTCGTGCAAATAGGAGCCTTAACCCCGCCCATCCAACGATAACGTAATGTTGAACAGTTTTATATTATGCCATATCAGTTTAAATGATGTTCCACCATTAGTTAGTATGTTTACCGCTAGGAGGTAAGCAGTGTATTTGGCGAGAATGTGTCCTATACGCCTAATGACTTATAGCATATATCTCCCATTGACATTTTCCCAATTATTCAAATCTTTGTTGAATTTAAATGTTTTGTTCGAATTAACCATTTTCTATCATCATGCAGCCTTAATAGTATACTTTCATTCTCGTATCCACAAGGATAGAAATACTATATTTGTATTAATATGCTTCAACTGTTGTTCAAGGCCCATTTAAGTTTGTTTATATCTTCTTTATGTGTGAAATCATACCCTAGACATTTTGCAAAAGTTTCAACTTCGTTCCAAAAGCTTTGGATGTATGCACAGAAAAGGAAAATGCGTGTTATGTTGCTTTCTTCATTACAATATATACAATCTGGAAAATATCGTGCGTCAATTTGTTAAAGGAACATGTTAGTTGCAATACAATTATGTCATATCTTAAATTGGATGTTTCTGACATGTCTTTTAAGGTTGTATTAGATGTTTTACTTGACTTTCACACACACTCTTGTGGGATGTCATTCTCTTATTTTGCAGACCATTCTCTTGCTATTTTTAAATTCAAGTTTGCCATTATAGTTACCTAATAAGGTGTATATATAAATATATATATATATATATATATATATATATATATATATATATATATATATATATATATATATATATATATATATATATATATATATATATATATATATATAAAAGGTTGTACTCATATATATATATACATATATATATATATATATATATATATATATATATATATATATATATATATATATATATATATATATATATATATATATATATATATATATATATATATATATATATATACATGAGTACAACCTTTCATACTTATACATTTCATAGGTATTCCATTATTAGAGGTATACAAGTGCATAAGGTAGTTTCTTTACAAATCTTCTTAATATTTCTTACTATGATCCATTAGTCTAAGAAGTTGATATCTATACTGTATTACATTTCTACTGCAGCTCAGTCTGGCTTTTGAAAAATCCCATTTGGGAACACCTCTAATATAAGATATTTCTCCTTTTTCAATTTTTGCCATGAATGGTATTTCAGCACCTTGGAAACCATATGGACATCATGGGCTGTTCTTTACCAGAGTGGTATCAGTTTTATTATGAGCTCCAATTTAAACCTCTAAAGCTTCTCTCCATAATGAATTGTTCAAATTATTTCTCCCCTTTTCCATCCAACATATTCATCTTTTAATGAGATAAACAAATTTGAACGAATCGGAAGACTCGTCCAGTAACTATTGCATATCAGCGTACGTTTCACCCAACCAAATTGTTTAAGATTTTGTGATATCGGCCTCCTTTCCTAAATGGGTATTTCAGAATAGAAGAGTTATGTTTGGGAGGTTTTTAGACCCCAATATAATTCCTTGGTGACCCTATCATATTCTTTACAGAATGCCCTCTGGGATAGGGTAGGGACAACAGGATATGTTTTGTGTTAACAACTTAAAGTTCTTCTATATTGACATTCTCATGAATGGGCCTTGTTGGGGTAGGAACGGGGAGATATGAGATATGAATTACATCCGAATCCCAAAACGTTGTTTACCATCTCATCAGATTGACGGGCCTTGCTGTAAAATAAACATTGAAGTCGGTAGGTTCATACCAATTATTTTTCCAGGCTCAAGACTATGACTTGTAGTTCAAATCACCGACTACTTTATCTGAACATGTGGTTTCAGATAACGATATCTGAACATGTGGTTTCAGATAACGATATCTGAACATGTGGTTTCAGATAACGATATGTGAACATGTGGTTTCAGATAACGATATCTGAACATGTGGTTTCAGAAACAGAAAACGATATTGCCTTGAGGGTATCATTGAAATTAAACAAACGTCATCAAAATATCAAACATCAATACATGAAAGATGAATTTCCAAAATTTGATTTAATCTCTATTCTTTAAACACTAAAATGCACATTTCCCATGATTTTTTATCTGGAAAATTGCAAAAAGAGCCTGGTTTCGTATTTTGATTTCAGATATTCGCCATTTTTTCTACCATATTAGATAAAAAGGAATGAGGCTGTTACATAATACCACCCCATTCATTGTTAACAATGTGAAATATTTTATATGTTAATAACTGCATTAAAATCTGAACTATTACAAAGCGGATATTACAGTCAATATCTAATTAAATTTTCTCTCTATATAGGGTTGGTTTTGAGTCTCCAGGAGAATTTTTGCTCGTCTTAAAATCAATCAAGTTACACATCTGTCTCGTTTACTGTGGCAGTGTCGGAAAGAATTTATGTGCAGCATCTGATATTTGATGATCAACTTCTTCAACTAAATACGATCAGCTTCCCATGATCATATACTATTGTGTGTCACATGCATCGGAGTAGCAACGAATGACATGCTGGGAATAGTTTTCTCATTCCACGTGGGGATTTTATCTTGTGGTGTCAGTGTTCTTGCACAAAACATGAATTGTAAAGATCAGAAGGTTTTTTCCTGTCGATTCAGGGGGTGTAGAAGGGAATAACAAGACAAGCGAAAATACTGTAAACGGAGTCCATAAGCGAACACCGATTTGTATGTATATCATTCTACCTGTTGGAGGGGCATATTTAAAATATGTATAACTACACTGTGGCAATGGTTGCTCGGAACAGGTTGTGCCCTCTATTGGTTCACTTGTAAACTCATTTAGACCATGTTGAAACGAAAGGATGTCAATGTCTCCCTAAAACTGTGTGTGTGTGACACAGTTATATATATATATATATATATTTATATATATATATATATATATATATATATATATATATATATATATATATATATATATATATATATATATATATATAATATATATATATATATATATATATATATATATATGTGTGTGTATGCATATATAGTGAAAAAGCATAACAACGCAGCATCAATATTTATATTGGGTGAAGTAGTCATGTCATTTATTTGGAAGCTGAGGGCAGGCATTCAATAATATAGTGGGGTTCCTTAAAATACACTTTTAAAATCTGCATAACAGTGGGACACTAAGACAGCACTTTGAGGGGCTAGTCTTTTTATTTATCACATGGCTTATAAAGGTGCTATATCATACGAACTTTATAACTCCCTGTCCCGTCGTCCATTGCAGCCTGGAACCTACAGTCCAACGGCATCATTCGCAAATGCTTAGTATCTTAAACGAATTGCCATATATTACACATTTCATCATCGTGCAAACTACAACAATCCTTTGCAAGCAGCTTGTATGTAGCCTTGTGAGTGTATTTTCCCTCCTACCCAGTTACAAGTCTTTCTCAAGCAGGTCCAATAATCCATATATCAAAACTACAAACTTCCCAAAGTACTTAACAAAAAGGAGTTGACTATAACATAATACATTTCCATCGGTATAGCTACTTTTTATGAACCTGCTTTTTATGATAGTGTATACAATGCGTCTTATTGCCATTTCATATTAAATACCCAAGACAAAAGGTTTCCTATATAAATCCAGGCGAATGACATATTTTCTAGCTATGCCATTTGGTATTGCGAACGTCACGGTGCATAATGATGATTCGCCGATGGAGGAAGTATACTAATGCTGCTGTAATATAGCCAATAACCTATCATCCGCATAGGCAAATAGCCACAGCTAGGAAGAAATGTTGCCATTAGCCAGAACTCGTACACTCTCTTTCGCAAAACTAAGCAAAAATGTTCAATTACGTAGCAAGGTAAAATGAATAAGCTATCATTCGCTCAGAGATTCACTAGATGTTCACACCCATTCATCACTGTGACTGCATGTATCGCCTTTTTCAGCCGACAGACGCATACAGTGCTGACATTCAATTCCTGCACTTAATTCGTGGGCAGCCCGGGCACCCAGTCTTCTGGGCATGGATGTATGGATGACCTTACAAATATACGAAGCTTTGATTCGCAAGCTACGTGGCCATTGATGGTGCTTGGCTTACTTTCATGACATCTTATCCATAGGACTGAAAGGCGTCCGGTCGACTGGAGCAGGAATTAAATGTCTGTACTGTAGTCTGTCCTTTCACTCATCCCAAACATATCCCAACTCACTTTAACAGCCAGATACACACATACCAATTATTAGCGAATCAGTACCAATGCTATTCAACCAAGGCGCTACTTAAGGTCTGTGCATTGTAATGACTACATCTATTGAATACAATGAGAGAGTAATCATTACAACGGAGAAAGTGACCTCACGCCTTCAAGTTCAAAAAAGTAAAACTTCGGCTTGATCAAAATGTAACAAGATTTAGTAAATGATGTTACATATTTTAAGTACCAATTTACTGTTTTCGTGGTTACATACTAAAGGGTTTAAAAGTTGTCGTGTTTCTTACTTTCCAAAGAATATTTATAAGATTTTCATAAATTTGCTTCTCGTAACTCGTAAAGCATTCGTTCATTACTGTTTATATTCAAATTTAATGGCATTTGTTTTGGTATGCTGATAAGGTAATTACATACAACCATTCAAACGGGAAGGGGGTGCATACACGCATACATATGTACATACATTCATTTCCTGTGAAAATGCTGTTACAGACAGACTTTTACTCCATTCTACATGCATTCAGGCCATCTAACTTTATATGACAAACATTCACCACAATAGCAAATCCAATTCCTACATATATTTTTCACAATGATGCAGATATTCCTCTTATTCTTCGTCAACATTGTAAATGATATATTAATCCGCAAATCAAAAGATGCAGTTGCAACAACAAATATCAGGCTAAATATCCGTTATAAGGGACAAACCGACACTGTCTAGAAATCTGGTCCAGTGTGTTTAATTTTGACATTCAAATGATTGGTTCCTGAGAATAATCGTACTTAAGTGTCCGTTTATTAGTAATATCATTATTATTTCTACTATTGTTATTATCTTATATCATGAAAATCATCATCGTCATCCTCATCATCATAATCATAAGTTAGGAGCTTGAACCTGTTAGGTGTTATTATATCATAACTACTTTAGCTGCAAGTACAATTGTACCTTACAAGTCTCCTAAACAGTCTCAATCGTTCTAGTTTTTAAATTTCACAAACTGGGGTCGAAAAGTAGCCATTGAATGGCAGGCAGCAATAAGAGGATTTAAAGCAACGACATGCAAAGAGACATGAACAGATTATACTTAAATGACAAAAAACAACTGTTAACCTTTCTCTAGAATTTTTGATCCGTTATTGATTAACAATGCTCATGTAGCAAAGTTTGTCAATCGGACATAATCTTGTCATTAATAACATCCAATTAACACATGAAAGGAACTCCAGATGAAAATGGCCATGAGAGTATATAACCCCTTATAAAAATCTAACGTTATAATCAGTCAACTGACAATTCACTTGTTAGCTCTTAAGTTAATATAATGAAAACATTGAAAGTATTACTGAAACACTGAAATATACCAAACGAGCTGTTAGTCGGTAAGGCAAAACTGCTTGTGGCTTTACGTACGAGTTTGTGAATATATATCTATATACATAAATATATATATATATATATATATATATATATATATATATATATATATATATATATATATATATATATATATATATATATATATATATATATATATATATATATATATTTATGTACATATATATATATATATATATATATATATATATATCTATCTATATATATATATATATATATATATATATATATATATATATATATATATATATATATATATATATATATATATATATATATATATATATATATATATATATATATATATATATATATATATATATATATATATATATGTATATATATGCCATACTTTCTTTTCAAATATACATGTACGTACCTGGAAGCCTTCACATGGAACACAGACACATTAACTAAATAGTCCCATAGTAAATAATAAATCTATACCATCTCAAAGAACTACCTCCACATAAAACTACTTCTTATGTAGTGGCTGTGAGGGATTTAACACAATCCTCTGGGTATATCATGTACAGTTTAGCTCCAGGTTTAGACCTGTAGCTTATAGCAGTATAAACATAAACAGTAATAACCAACAGCTTCAACCAAATGCTCAGAAGGATTGACAAACAGACAACGTGTAGTGATGGAAATAACATCGAAATAAAGGAAATGTAATTAAAAAGCAAGTTACTTCAGCTAGATGTTAGTCATTAGAGGGAAATACAAAATATGTGATATTTGTCAAAACTGGCTTTTTGAATTGTGCGATGTGGTGTTAAAATAAACCAAAAATAGCGTCTTAATGCTTTAACTTTACATTTCGACACCATTCTAATTCATGCATATTTCTTAATTTTGCCAATTGAGGTGCCACACTTCCCGGGATGTGAACTCTATGCAGACAGGCTGCAGGTACATTTTGCCAAGCCTGCAAACAAAGATGGTTGCAACACATCATGGGTACTGCTATTTACATGAGCTTTAGGTATATATCAATAGCGTGCAAATTCTGTGAGGAGTATTTACAAAGGGCACTGCCACAGCGGCGCTACGTAAGTGATGTTCTTGGGCACATCGCCCACTCTCCAATCTAAGTTAAAATGTCCTAGACAAAGTGTGGCGCGCTAGCTTGTGTGCGTGGCCGGATGAAAATTGAGTAACAGTCTCGATTTCATCATGAATCGTGGCCAGCGATTGGACGTAATTATTCAGTTGTTCGTAGTGCCCGTTGTCAGTTGTTGTCATACAGCAGCCTCTTTCCTCACTGAGTAGCACGCAGAGTTTGACTGGCAGACATCACGATACGTAGTACTTCATTTGGGTCAAGAATCTTTCACACATTCATCATCTCAGCCACATTGGTTACAAACCATGTACAATGTTTATTTAGTGCATAAATATTACTTGGAAGTGCTCGATTAGAGGGCTGTCCACAGCCTTATTTATCTGTCCGATACAAGAAAAGTGCATATTCTTGGAAGTCTTCCTTCATTGTTTCCAAAGGATGGAATTCACACAATGAGAAATTTTCAACTTTCTCTCTCCTCGTCCTCACATTCTTCTATGGAGATTGTTATCACCATCATCGTCGTCCTCCTCCTCCTCCTTTTCCTCAATCTCGCCACGCCTACGCTCGAGGGAATATCGTAGCCAGCGACACTATAATGGTGGTCAAGTACATGAAGAAAAACAATCTATCTAATACTAAGGCAACTGTCCTCCACTCCATTGCAATTTTTCCTTTAACGTCTTTTTCGGATAAGCGATTCAAAAAAGCGCGAAGCGATCGTCTTATTTCCCTTATATCTTGTTCTATTAACTGATTATGCAGTGGGGATTTATCTGCTAGCGACGTATGGTTTCTGGAGTCGTTGCCTTCTTTACTAATGTCGAACATAGGAGGTTGGAATTTGTTGTATTTCATTTCTGGGGGACATTTGAGTTTCTTCTTCCGTCCCCCTTCTTTACCACTGTCCACATGGATGTGCTCCATCCTGTTTTCTCCGCTCACGATATCCGCTCGCATGCAGAAGACTCTTGCTAAGCCATCCACCATGATCTACAAGACATTATGAACAAAGATCAGCTTATGCATTAATAAATAAACATTGGCATTTGCAAAGTAACACACACACATACATACATACATACATACAAACAGAATGTTTTAGAAAAAATATCTATTGATAAATCGAGCAACTAGGGACCCGAAACCGAGACCTAAGTTGATGTTTGGACAAGATAGTTTGATAGTCTGTGAGAACACGTCCTTTTAGGTTAGATGCACGTATGCTAGGGCTGTGATGCTGGTGACACGCTCATAATAACACATCTTCTAGTTTAGCACTCCTGTCCCATTCTAACAGTCACTGTGATCTTGGTGTTTGCATTACGAAAGTAGGTCAACAAGTTAGACACAGCATATCGGTTGTTGATCTACTTTCTTAGTTATTCGTGTGCTGTAAGGTATCATCTTGCAGAAACTCATCCAGTTGCCCTAGCCTTGTATATTTAGCAGAGCTACATGGTATTTACAATTCAAATGTGTCCTTTATTCGTCAAGAGAATGTCACTTGAGGTTAAAATTTGCAAATTAGAAACTGTGGTCATATTCAGGTCAGCTAAAGCAGCTAAATTAAAGAAAACTTACATGAAACGCCAAGGCCACAGTGATTGGACAACAATTGTTAGAAAGGGGACAAGAGTGCTTAATTAGAAGATGTGTTATCTTGAGTATGTCACGAGCATCACAGCCTTAAGACTACTCATTAGTTTGTAGGGGGCGATACTTGAAATCGAATATATAACAAGTGGATAAAAGCAAGAATCGCTTCAAAAGCCTTTACATTATAGTAACGGTAATGGTTAAGCTGAGCATTTGTACCGTTGTATTTACAGTTGGCAAATTGCTCCTATGTGTACAAATTGCTCTAGATGACGTATTCTTACCAACTAATGTTTGCTAGTCATATGTTGATGTCCAGCATTTTACAAGGTTGGCAAATTGATAACCAACGAGGTAGGGGGTCAAATAAGACAACAGAGCAGAGCGTAATGGCCATTCAAACATTTAGCCTATACTAAAGGACATAACCTCTATAGCAAAATGAGCCGGTAGTCTAAATTCGTTCTTTCTTCTATTCGGCGTGAATGTCCCAAGCGAGCCATCCGCCACACTGATGAGATGGGTATTTTTTGGCTTAGTAATTTGGCCAGTGAAATTCGATGGTGGTGCGGAATAGCGAATTAAGAGAGGTGAGGCTATTTGCTTTTTACGGTTGTCTTGCTCGTCTAAAAGCTCCGAGATATATTGAAATAATTTAGTTCTGGGGAGGGGAGTGTGCAAAGAGCGTGTAAATCCAATTAAGGGGCAGATTACCAATAAAAAGCTAAATGAACGCCTTGCGTGGGTAGTTACTTGTAGCCAATGGGTCCTACTATTAAGCAAACTAGTACTACATGTAGATTTACTTTTCATGTTTATATAAACTTGATTAAATGTACTGTATTGTATGTTTACTGACTGTAAATATTGGATTTTGCAAAATCGTAATCTATCTATATAGCACTCTACTGTGTATCTAAATAAACAGTAAGAGAAATACTTTCCATTTTATAACGTCAAATTTGGCATACATTGTGCCTGATTTATTAATGTTTCTTTTATTTTTGATATCCTTTTCCAGTATAAGAAATAAGAGCATGACATAGGAGTATTCTTTCGTTTTTGTCACTTAGTTAGAACTTAGAAAGGTCAATCTGACCTTGTGTTTTTCGGCTTTGTCTAGGCTAAATGGTGACTACTAGTATTCAGTTGCCATATGGGAAGGTGCCGAAGTATCTAGGGAAAACCCCATTGGCCGACTTGTTAACTCACATTAACAAGATGCCGCAAGCAAGAATACAAGACAAGGCTCTCTAATGCTCGACCTTAGTTGCAGCACAGCAGGAATATTCCCGAGATCTTGAGCGAGTTTTTTTATGGTAGGCCGAAACTCGAAATATCTCGCACCATGCACTTGCGTTGCGAAATCTCGCGTGAAATTAGTGCCATCGTTCGCTTACAAAGGCTTTTTTCATTATATATCATACGTGGGAATGGCCTTTTCCCAACCGTATGAAAAGCACCTTTTTCAAAAAACAATTTTAAAGCGTTTTCATTGCCCCATTGTATCTACTATTGTACGTGACAAGATGTGCGAGACAACTAAGTACATGCTTATGGATGCTTTGGCACGAATTGTAATGTAAGTGTATGTTTATTGACTTCACTGGCAAGGTATAGAATCATACAATTAGTACAAAACGTTTTCTTCCAAAACTGTTAGAGAAATTGCATTAACAATTAGTATACAGCAGAACTTAAACATTGCATCTTAATTAATTCTAACATTAACTACATATACTTAGTTCATCACATCAGAGGCAGAAATTGATACTGAGCTGCATGAACTGTTGGAATGTTTAATGTGTGACGGAATGTACGATTTGAGAAAAGCAAATTGAATGGTATATTATATGTTACTTCTTTTATAATTTTGCATTGGATAAAAGTTATGTAAATTGCATCCGTAAAATGTTCTGCATTGTTCAAATGTTTGTAATTATGTTATGTATCGTTTGAAGTACGTGTTTTTCTGTATCTGTATTTTCCCATATTCTAGAGGCGGTCAATAAACAATACAGTACAATACAATTTTCCGATGAGTGAAGACTTCGCTGTAGCTTACCCTCCTGAGCCAGCGTGGCACCCGTCCTTGCTTGTCCCCCCGGAAATACAGGTTGATCACGATCACCGACAGGAACGTTGAAAGAGTGATCAATATCATATTTAAACAGAAATACGCCCCTGAAAAGTAAGAGGCCAAAACATATCAACCAATTGCATCTGCTGACTTACACTTCAACCTGAAAATCAAGACGAATTAGTATTCACAAAATACGTGTACATATGCATATAACTGTGTATAGAACGTATCCAAACATTGCATGTTATCATGATATGGATATAATAAGAACGAATTCATGTAAAGCGTGTCCATTTTGCACCCGTTTTCAAAACAACCGCCAGTACTTCGTCCATAGGGTACATGAATGGGATCATTGTTTTGGTGTGTGTGTGTGTGTGGTTGTGTGTGTGTGTGTGTGTGTGTGTGTGTGTGTGTTAGTCTGCCCATGTGTCTTAACATGTAGAAAAGGTTAGAGTGTTAATAAGTGGTTATTGTCATACGTGATTGTTAGTATTGTTATAAAGAGCAAGTGTGCCACCGATAGACATTAACATTCAGAATGTTTACGTAGAGCTTTGCAAGTTACAAGATATGAGGGAATTCAAATCAATTTTACATTGGTAGTCGATTTGCGCTATTCAATGCGTTATGAAATAAACTATTCATTTTTACGGTGAGAACCGTAGTCAATAAAGATACATACATACATTCAAATGTTCTTAGTAACCAGCTTTTGTAGTCGACTTTATCAAATAGTATTGCCGTATGAATTCCGCACGTAGGACTGAGCCAGGGGAGTACGATATGTTATCTCTATATAATCACAACCTTCCCGAAGATTTTTACACGACTTTGAATCATCAGGGCCTGTCTTTGTATAAATGTGTCTTAAACTTTGCTCTTACTTTTGAGATTTTGGTTACGGGAATAACCATGTTATGGTAAAAGTTTCTTTAACGGTTTGTTTCATTAATAGTTTGAATTTAGACATAACGAGGATGATAACTTAACAAGGTAAATCTTCTAATTATGACAATTAAGTGAATATCTATGTTTCCAAGAGGAAGATGTAGTACATGTGTGTTGTACTATGCGGCAGCAATAGGACAGGGTGTCGCCGTATGGGGAATTACTAGTATAATGCCAATATATATATATATATATATATATATATATATATATATATATATATATATATATATATATATATATATATATATATATATATATATATATATATATATATATATATATATATATATATATATATATATATATATATATATATATATATATATATATATATATATATATATATATATATATATATATATATATATATATATATATATATATATATATATATATATATATATATATATATATATATATATATATATATATATATATATATATATATATATATATATATATATATATATATATATATATATATATATATATATATATATATATATATATATATATATATATATATATATATATATATTATATATATATATATATATATATATATATATATATATATATATATATATATATATATATATATATATATATATATATATATATATATATATATATATATATATATATATATATATATATATATATATATATATATATATATATATATATATATATATATATATATATATATATATATATATATATATATATATATATATATATATATATATATATATATATATATATATATATATATATATATATATATATATATATATATATATATATATATATATATATATATATATATATA
>OZ012685.1:59010492-59063581 GCA_963942565.1 Maea johnstoni | reverse complement strand
TCAACATAGGCGCATCAAACGATTAGTAAGTAAGTACAAAGGTTAAATTGTATACTATAGAAATTGAGTCTAGGATTGCAAAGTAGTCACTCTTGAACACTAAAGAATCTACGGAACACTGATTTTAGGAACCATAAGGAGATAAAATAGTCTCTATAAAGTGCCCAAAACACCTTAATCTATGAGAGTTGGGTAGAGTGAATCGCGCATGCTTGCACGCAAATTTTTATCTATATTGCAGGTTAATTTCCTTTGAATTAGATGAGATATACGGTGACTTTTCTTCGACATTTTGAGGCAAGTACAGCAGTTATTCGAATATGTGTAAATTGGATATGATTTACGATAACTATAACAAATATCCGATAAAACCGATTTAAGTATCTAATATATATATATATATATATATATATATATATATATATATATATATATATATATATATATATATATATATATATATATATAAATTTATATATATATATATATATGTGTGTGTGTATATATATATATAAATATATATATATATATATATATATATATAAATATATATATATATATATATATATATATATATATATATATATATATATATAATATATATATATATATATATATATATATATATATATATATATATATATATATACGTTTATAAAACTATTCTCAAACGGTAATCTAACCGATATATTTCTAACTTTAATTCTATTGCTATACTTAGTTGGGCGCCAAATCTGTGTCATCGATGTCCTGCGTTGAGAGTTGAAGTCTTGCGATACCTGCCTCAAATCAGTTGCCATGCATTAGTGCGGCAAAACACGAACGGTTTTATGTGTATGTTAAAATGCCGAATAAGTATAGGAAAGTGCTGCTAGTTATCTAAAAATGTGGATAAGCCATGATGATCTCCACGGCCTTGTTTTGCTATAGCTTGCCTGTAGCACATTCAGCGCTGCTCGGCGGCGGCCTATAAATGCGCATGCCCGAGTGGCAATGGTCACGTGGCAGCTGTGCAGAGTGGAAGCATGCATTGCGATTGAAAGCCTGATGGCGGATCGCTCAGGTGATGATGCTATGTGCACTGAAAGAAGCAGAGTCTTTACCTAAAGAGCTAGAAGGCAAAACAACATCACCTGAGCGAAACGACGTGTTAGTTGAGTGATAAGGATAGCATCCAGTTTCAAAGTGGTTAATTAATCACACCAAATACGGCAATGCACTTGACACAATATATGTTAGTAAGAATGGAGACAGGCTCCACTGCACAGGGCCAGTTAAAATAAGCTTTGGCTTCCACATGCTACGGAAAGTTAGTTACAATGGTTGCAGAAAGGTAATCTTCATTCGAAAATACCAAATGCACAAAACGTGATGGTAAATGCACAAAAACAGCTCTCGGCTAATTTCAAATAGAATGTACGATTCAAAGTTATCATACATCAATTTCAGATTTGAGGAAACTGAAAAACACTGAGTGGTCGAAAATGTATAAATATAACTGCATATTTTCATGCATCATTTCAAAATGGCGGCGCCATAGGTGCCTCACGTTAAACATGCTGGCATCACGTGAATCATCTCCAAAACAATCTCAAGTTATACGTTGGCGGCAAACGTCACACAAAAACATTCGTGCGTGCATCAAACACGGTGACTCGATTTCGTATAAGACAATATAGATGTTAGTTTTGTTTCAAATTCAACACGCATGCTAAGTATATTAAATACCAACTGGGGGAAGACATGGGTCGCGCCATACATAAAAGTTTGAGGCAGGATTGGGCTCAGTAGTGTTCTTTAAGTGGTAAAAGATGTTTTGTTAGGCACACCTTCCCCACTTATTCTGGTGCATGTTTTTAGAGGGGTTTGGGCTGGGGATATAGGGAGTTGTTGTTTATATGTATGGCTGAAACTGAAGTACTGGCGTTGAAGGGAGTTGCCAAACAGTGGTACGTTCTACCCATATCTTGAAACTGGATGCTTCCCTTGATGATAAAAACCCTGCGGCTATGAATACTCTCTTTATATAAATATCGTCCTTATATACAAACCAAGAATCATATATAGTTACCATAACAAAAGGGAAGTCGTCCAAATTTTGCCACTTAAATTGATGTACGGATAGATAAAATCAATTAAGAAGTCATTTTGTCAACGATTTGCAATCATTCATACTGGTATCGTTATCATACTTGTTGTTGTTGATGAAATTAAGTGGCCTAGTGTTAGTAGACTTTCTCCGATGATGAGTTGTTAGTGAACCAATAAACGATAATATTACCTATGAGAGGTATAGATGAAGCCGCAGGCGGTGTGGAATCCGCAAGAAGTAGTAGTAACACGAAAAACGCCACAAATATGTTCATGCCTAGAAAAGAGATAATGTATACCTATGAGGGGCACCGATGACGACGCCGCGGGGGTGTTATCCGCGAGTAGAAGAAGTAACAAGAAAAAGGCCACAAATATATTCATGCCTACAAAACACACACACACAAAATCCATGAGTACATAGTAGCAGGAATGGAGGCGTTCCGATGACACTACTGGAATACAGACATGAGACATGTTAATCAGGGTTGGACAGACAGTGAGGGTCAACAGTGCGCTCAATGCTTCATTAGAGGCCGTTCTTGTTTATACACAGCTTCGCACCAATCCCGCTAGGTGTCGCCACCATAGCTCCCGGCATGCATTACTGAAAATGCAGGCCCCGGCGCAGTTGGCGCGACACTGGTGTTAGGGTGATAGACAATAGAACGCCTTTAATGTAAAGTATCTATTCGAGGTTAGTAAGCTCATTCGATTTAATACTACAGTTGCTAACTTTGTTTGCGAACACTAGGGATGAAGCACCCTTTACACATGATAATGACCATTCAACATCACACACTGCGCTATTTGAATACTACATATCTTTTACGAAGCACACTTCTAGTAATTAATCGTGTTTATCATATAAAGAGGAACTGTCAACAAGCATTTAGGCAAGCTGGTTTCATGCGCATTCATTTACGATGTCAAATATCTAGAAACAATTAACTTAATTTGAAACATATTCTCGCAAAATAAAGAAACGTAATAGGTCACAGTTTTAAGTGTATACAAAGGCATGCGGTTCTTACCCAATACCATTTTTGCCGGCGATTCTGGAGGCAACCAGAATATTACCAAGGTTAAGGACGACAGTAGAACGCAAGGCAATATTAAAATGTAACTATAAAATGCTGCTATTCTTTTGATTTTAAGTTCAAAAGTTAAATCGGGATATGGCTCCACACAACAAGGGTATTTCTTAATGTTCTTTACTGCCGGATGCGCTAATAATTTCCATTCATTGCTCTCTATATAGTCTGTAATATCCACGGCCTCGAGGCCGCCGTAGAAATTGACATCTAGCTTGAAGCCATCGTATGTCCATGAGCCAAATTTCATTCTGCACGTCTGTTCGTCGAAGGGAAAGTGTGTGATATCTATGGAACACGTGCTCTTGAAGATGGCCATGGGGATCCATAGCACCGTCCCTTCGTGGTCCACGACAGCCATAGCCGAGCGCTGCTCCTTCAACCTCGTGTCCGCACTGCAAGGAAACACAAAAATGAATATATATATATATATATATATATATATATATATATATATATATATATATATATATATATATATATATATATATATATTATGTATATATATATATATATATATTTATGTATATATATATATATATATATATATATATATATATATATATATATACATATATATATATATATACATATATATATATATACATATATACATATATATATATATATATATATATATATATATATATATATATATATATATATATATAAATTTATATATACACATAAATTTATATATATATATATATATATATATATATATATATATATATATATATATATATATATATATATATATATATATATATATAAAGCTTGCAAAAGCAATTTATTTGAATGTGTTGGTCCGAAGAAATGTTTCACATCTTTTCATCCATTCATATTCCCAGTTAAACACCATTAAATTGAAGCGACAAAGACAGTAGCATTTAGATACTGACACTCTTTTCTTGAAATGAAACAAGTGCGTTCACTCAAACACGACGAAGTTATCTATCTGAACTAGACTTTAGAAAAATGCCACATAAGTTCCAGAACTGATATTCTATTGACAATCGTGTACATTGTACTACATTGTTTTTTTATTTTGGGCATTTTTGTTAGATATTCCATATCTTCCTTTTAGAAATCTTAAATTCGATTTAACGTGCATAACAGCAACATAATGAGTACTTTTAGAAGACTCTCCAGAGTTTATTGACGACATTATGAGCCATTTTAACAACATTTCTGGGACTCTTTCTCCCAGAATAATATCGCGTATGCCTCCCAATCCATTGCAGCCGCTAGTTATATATGATCCCCCAGTGTATACTCACTAGTTGTATAATACTATGTCCGGCGTCCAGATATTGTCAGTTGGAATTCGAACTTGATCTACGCCGCCAAACTTACTCACGTCCCACCTGAGCAACATATCATGCCATTGCTGAAAAACACAAACGTAAAAGTTAGGGCAAAATAGAATAAGCTTTGCAATGCAACAAAGCATATTTCGTAGATACGTATAGGAGTGAAGTAAATACATGATGCCATGTACAGTCAATAAAGATGCAGTGCAGTACAAAACCATGCCCAAATATCTATTTCAAGGGAGGTGCAA
Source organism: Maea johnstoni (assembly GCA_963942565.1). NCBI lineage: Eukaryota > Metazoa > Annelida > Polychaeta > Spionida > Magelonidae > Maea > Maea johnstoni. The sequence continues at coordinate 59,058,832 of OZ012685.1, read as the reverse complement.
AACAATCTGCAACAAAATCGAACTATTTGCAACTATACTAGTTTGTGATATCTTTGTGATATGTATGGACTTTGTATGGGTCACCACGAATGACTTAAGGGTCTCTCGGAGAAGGTTGTAATTGCGTTAGCAAAGCTTTTTCAAGTTGAACAGTAGGCCACTCTTAGCGTGTCTCGTATAGGTTGCAATCGGCTTTATGCTGATTATGTTAGCCGACCAGCTGCATCGGGACTATTCGGCAAAAGCTGGCTTAATTTGAGGCGATATAGGTTTCCCTTTTAAAAGAAATTGCCAAATCAATTGAGGAGGATGCTTTTAGCAAAAATCGAATCAGGGCTAAATCCGATCAGGCATTATCAAGACTCTCATCATAATGCTACAGCCCTACAGTTCAGTCAAAAGGTCTGAGTTTCCTTTCCATCTTGGCTCTGACATTGCAGACAGAATGAAGGGTTCTTTTTTCTCAGAAAAAAGCTCCTTTGATATATCTGCTGGAATCGTAATCAGTTGAAGAGATTATTCTTAAGTTCGCAGATGATTCCTCAAAGAAACTTAAACTATAAAGAGCGGTTTAGACTAGCTTCATCCTTTCTGGAGAAAGGCACATCTTAGTAGCGCATGGTTCGTTTTAATTACTCAAGCAGTATTTTAAGGTCATCAACCTATCGATTACATTTGTACTACCTAAACAAAAAGCATAGCAAATACATTAGTTTCGTTGAGTAGTAAACTTATAAGCAAGTATAAAACTTTATGAGTTCCACATATAAGGACGGCATGCCTGGTGACCCTCTTCTTTATTTTGGATTTTCGAAGGGGATCTGACAATGATAGCTTATACAAACTTTTATGAAGTTCTAATTGTGAGGTATTTTAAAATGGCTGTTAAGTTTTAGATCTTACTGTCACCTTGTCGAATACCCTACTATGCCTTTAATCCAGATGCCATACGCTATGCACCTGTGACGTCACCTTCTAAACTATGTGGAATAGAGGAGAGGGGTAATGACAAAATGCGAAGACCAAGGAGATAGAGGGAGTTCATTTTCTTTATTTATGTTGTTTTAATTTTGTATTTTTATTTTTGCATGTGTCCATATGTTGTACAATATAAAATAGTACATACACATGATACCACATATAACATTTTTGTGTGTTTTCTTTTATATCGTCATTAGGATTTCGACTGGTTAAGGGTGTATTATTAATGGCATCAGATCTGGATTAATGCTCAGCTAAAAGCAATAACGGAAATCTGCTTCTTTGCTTCACCAGACCATCAATCACATTTGAAGTGACAATTGAGTAATTACTGGGACGCTTGATAAAAAGCCGGGAATTAACTCTGGTGTAAGCGGAGCATGGCTAAATATGGACAGCAATCCCGCAATTCTGAGATTATAGAATCATTTTGCTTTGCTAGCATTGATTAATAATTTAGGAGATAAGCAAATCAAATCAAATAGTGTGTCTACAAATTATTGGCTTAAAGCCCATGATGAACACGATCATCATTCATCCGCTGCTCAAATTCCAAAGCTTTCCTATGTTTTAATCCAGAATCTATTCTCCTATATTTTAAGCTACCATGTACTGCAAATGAGAGGAGGGACATTGAATATTTTGCAACGTAATGGTGTATTTCAGATGGTAGTGCGTCTGTAGTAAATTGATTAACAGCTAGAGTAACTTTAGATAAGAATAATTTCTGTAATATGACCCTATGATGTTGTAAATATGAGGCATATTGATGTTGTGTGCTAGTCCGAGTTTTTGGTTACTGTTTGAATCTTTATTTTCGCATTTTATTAGTATTTGTAATTTTATACATGATATGAAAAATAAAGAATACAATATAATATTGTTTACGGCTTTAATTTGGAGTGCTAAAATTTCGCTTAACAACCTTGCTGGAGGGTACGTGTGCTGCTCTAAATTCGCGCATTCAAGCACTCAGACTAAATCATATACATGTAGTAGCAGGATATCTATTTGAAGATCGTCATTTTGGCGCTATCATGGGGAGCGCAAAGATAGCGAAAATTAAATGCCTGTAAGAAAAATACCACAATACTATGCCATATTTGTAAGATATTTTCAAACGTTCCAGTACAGCTAGAGGACACGTCTCTCTGTGAAATGGTAGCATGAAAAAGTAATGAACAATTGCATTGTGGTCATGTAGCAGTTCCAAATGATGTCTTTAAAATGCAAACCTAATTGATTACTTCTGCACCAATTCCACCAGTAGACCCATTCCAAATGCATAGGTGCCCCTCAACCACAGCGGAATGCGGGCGGAAAATTAACCCAGAATTAGCTTAAATTAGATAAATTACGGTAGCCGGGGAAGCGACGAGTCCATCAACACCCAATTAGGGTTGGTGATTAGTGCTGCGCTCGGCCTAGGAGCCGCGACTAGGTGGATAATCTGATGATCTGTCTTGATGAAGGTAATCTGGCTAGATGGCGCAGGTGCTGGGGAGCCGGCGCAGGGAGCGTCGCCGACTCCTACACTTATTGACTTACGAGGCACCACTTGCCAGGCTAATTGCATGTGGGGGTGATTATCATCGCGCACGGAAAGGCCACGCTGCTGCAATGGTTCAGGCATTGTTATGCTGACCTTTTATCTACACCTGGTATCACCTAAATAAAGGCAAATATACGCTACCAGCTTTTAATTCTTGCACTAAATGCGTGGACACCCCGGGTATGATATGCCACCGCATGCCCGATTGCCACCCTGAGTTTCCTGGGCATGGATGCATGAATGACCTAACATCTGAACGTAGCTTTGATTAGCAAGCTTACGTGGGTCATTGGTGTGCTTGGCTTATTCATTTGACATGTTATCCATGGATATTTGCACAACCAGGCACTGGCGGACGTCCGGTCGACTGGTGCAGGAACTGTAAATGCCTGTTAATTGTTTCACACTAACTTATCCATTTCCTATTTTCCATTTTGAATTGAAAATTTGACATTCAAAACCAAATTCTAATTTTCGAATTCATTTTCTAAATGTAAAATAAGATAAGAAATTGCTCGGTAAAGTTCTCCCTATCCTTCCTCTTCGAGTATCTCGTGAACACGACAATGGCCAAGCAGCGGTTGGATTAACCACGAAGATGTAAATCGCCTTTGCATCAATCAGGGTCTGTTTAAGCAGCAGTGTCATGCCGTCACTGGCCTGCCAGATTAGGCCGACAGCGGGAGGAGGGCAAGCTCATTAAAGACACCGTGCTCTTGACGCTAATCTGGCAGACTTCTTGGCAAATCCATAGCATCGAACGGTATGATCCGCCTCAACGATCAGGCGCTCCTATTGACAGGGATAATTGAGGGCAGGTCGACTCAATCGCCGCTGATAGGTATATCTCGAACAATAAAGAAGAGAGAGAGAATATTTTTCCTCACAGTCAAGACATTCCTAAGGATCCGGATCCTCATATCATTGGCTCTATAAGAAGGGGAGTGCAATCAATCCTGCTTTAGTGAGAATCCCGGGGAGAATTATTGGTCACTAAGGCCCACCTCTATATGACTCGACTTCAAAACCTATAACAATAACACAATCTCTAATCCATGATACCACTGAAATTGTGGATAACACAAATAAGGGCTACATGTACATGTGATGGCAACATAAAAAAATCCCTTTTCCCTATGCTATGGGAGAGAAGGTTGAAATACTTTATTTCGTGTCCATCAAAAACATATTTCAGGGACGGGTAAAATCAAAGTATTTCTTTACAAGCCAAAATGCCTTTAAAACATTCTAGAGGGGATTACATTGTCAAACGAATGGGTGCTAAATTTGATATCACCCATTGCTGCTTTTCTAAGCAAATGGTATTTAGAATTGTCGAATGTAATGATAATGAGACACTGTGCACTATCTGGAATTCATTCCGTAAGTAGAGTATAGAGTTAGTTGGTATTAAAATCTTTCGATGCAATATCCCTAATGCACCCTCTAAGACCGAGTATAATGCATGCCTCCCAGGATAGCAATTTCAGTATTTATGAAGGGCTTTGGGGATTTAAGGTAATACGCTCTTGCTAGCATAGAAGCCAATTTGAATGTATCGATACCTACCCGGATGCTTATCATGAACTGCTAAGTGTAGTTAGACTATTAGGCTTCAAACACAGTATTTATGAAAAATGTATAGGAGTATAATAGTCAGGTCTAAAATCTGGGAAAGGGCCTTATTTAAGGAGTTTCAGGCATTTTGGGGTAAAAGTGGTTTGCCAACGGTTTTAGCATAATTTGATATTGCTGAATCTGAATATGATGGATACCAAAGTCAATTTTCAGTTTTAAGCCCCTATTTTGCATTTTTTCTGAAACACCCCAAAATATGCAAAAAGGCCTCAAAATGGTCAAAATGATAGGTGTAGGGGTAGGAAAGACATCCTAAAATGTTCATAACTCAGCTGAGACCAAACATAGGGTTGAGTGTTTGGTATCAAAATGTTGGTCTGAAAGAGAAGTACCTTTTGTAATACTAATCACATGACTCACTATAACCCATGATGTAATAAAGGTCATTCAAGGTCAAAATGGCTGCCAAATCAAGAATCTGGGATTTTCCCATAAACTATAGTTTCCATTCATAAATTTCTCAGTTTTTTTTGTAGGTATGTATTTCTTATCTGTAGCCACTTTTTCTAAAGGAATGCCTTTTAGTGGAGTTGTTAATCATTTTAGAAAGTTCATTGATTAGAATTACAAGTCCAATTTTGATATTTAAGGTACAAAGTAGGGTACCAGGCCCACCTGGAGCCCCCTAAAATGGCCTTAAATGGTACAAATTTGAAAATCAAAATGGCTCTATCTTAAGTTTTAACAGTCGTAAAGGAGTAGATGATGCATCAAAATATCAGGTTTAATTTTCTCTTTAAACTGGAAGTTGATTTTTTTTAAATTCTAAAATTAAGGGGTCATTGAAGGTCAAATAAAGGGCAAAATGTCATTTTTTCTCTAAAAGATTCAAATATTGATGAAGAGATTTTGATGAAGTAGTTGTGTTTTGTCATTATATAATTTCCAAACCAAGTTACCACAATAACTGACAGATGAATGATCTCAAATATGGTCCACAAATACCTTTTTATTGAGTTTATCTATTGATAAAACTCAATATTAAAATAGCCCATTCCGTATCATGTGCCCCTATTACGTCGATAAAACAAAGAATATTCCACTACTTGCTTTGTACTCACCCTCGCACCATCTGGGAAAGTCACGTGACTACGCCTTTTTTTGTTCAATAGAAAGCCTGTTTCTCATTCGTCTATGGACACATTTTTAATTTACATGTATTTTTGCGTTTTATATACTTTCTTCCTTGAACCTATTATTTTATTTCTTAGTTTTTACGCTTGAATCTGTTATTTTCAGTCATATCGCTGTTGCCTTTTGTTCAGCTTTTGTTTTGGGGGTTTGCCATCTTGCATGTTAAGCGTGTCATTTTGTCAGTCGGATGGTTATATTTTCGTTATTTCGTAATTTTTTTGCACCATTTTTTAACACATTTCTCCTGGAGATCTTATCTTTTCGGATATATATTTATTTTGGACAATATTTATTTAATTTCGAAATAAAGTTTGGAGTTCTGATAGGGAAGTAGAGCCGTAGTTCCAAGCGATCAGTAATCTTATATAATAATGGCATAACCTATTCCCCAACAGTTAACTCACTACGTGTACCATCTGGTTAGAAGTAATTTTATTCAGTACTCACCCGATTGAGTTTAAGCATGTGACCTGCTATAGGTCCCATGAATTAATCCGTGCAAGTTCATAATGTACAGCTCAGAAGTGATTTATACTCCGCTCGCTACATCGCGGAGTAGCGGCCATTTCATAACTCATTCACTCCACGTGGTTCACACTAGCTACGTCATTATGGGCGTGACACTTTCATCCAATCATCGCCGTTTTATCTTTGATTGGCAATCGCCGGCGATTCGCACGTGCGTGTGATGGCTTGATTGATCTATGCCGGTCGGCACTGAAGAGAGTACTTCCAGTTTTTCGAACGATCGCTATTTCTTTATTCCTGACATCCTAAATTCAATTAACATAATAATTAGACTAAATGGATGTCAAGGAATAAGAATATCAACTTCGTTTTTCAAAATTAATTTATTTTATTGCTGAAACGATCGTTGTAAAACAAGTGCGAAGGAATTCGCTTCGCATGTGTTTAGATCCGCCATTTTGAAAACGGCAGATTTTGCGGTCTCCTCTCTGCACTTTACACGATCCAAATAAATACTTCCCGTGGTTGGATCGTAATGAATAAAACATTTCCTGAAAGCCAAGACACATATCTATATAACAATGTCAATTTTATATTTGTTTATTTGGCGATTAATATAATAGAGTCATGATTCGAAATAGATGCATTGCTTACGGCTAACGGATTTCGAAATCGAATTTGCCGTAAACAGTGGTGTTGGAGTGTGTTGACCATCATGTTTGAAGCCTTCGAAAAAGGCTATAACTGATGGTACAACACAAAATAAAGACACCATAAGGAGGACAACAAGGTAGGCAATCGATATATGTTTTTATTTTTATTTCTATTGTAGATTTTTACTGCTCTGGGAATTTTATCTCTGTGTTGTTGCGCCTGAAAGTTGGCGAACTTGGAAAAGGGCAGGGAACATTTTCAGTACTACTGCTACTTTTACGACTACTGCTACGTCTACGACTACTACTACTTCTGATCCTACTACTACTACTACTACCACTACAACTACTACTGCTACTACTACTTCAACTATACTATAAATTATAAATATTATAAAATATGGGGTATCTTGTATACATCTTCTAGAACTACTGCTGCTTCTGCTGCTGCTACAACTATTACTACTACTTCCGCTACTACTTTATTCACTATTTAATATATATTATATATAAGTGTGATATGTAAGCAGGAGAATAATATGGCTATTTGTAAATATCGTTCATGTCAAATTTTCTGTTGAACTACTACTACAACTGCTGCTGCTGGTACTACTAGTACAACTACTACTACTAAATTTTCTACAACTTCTACATTTTCTATATCATAAATATTATATTGAAATGTGTATTGTAAACAGGTGAACAATAAAGCTCTTTGTAAATATCAATGATCTCAAGCTCTCTTTCATTTCAAACGCCAATACCGAGATTCACATTTAAGACCGGCTACAAGTGCGGTACAGATGTGCAAATAATTTAGGGTTCAACTTACCACTTACCACGTACCACTACATCTATTTATCCTAGGATAAACTCAATAAAGTACGCGGCTGCGTTCTTCTCTTGTTTATCATTTACTGGTGAAAATGAATTTGTTTTAAGTAAATATGGCGGCATGGAATGCGGCATTTGGCTATACCATGCTTATAATAAGTGTTAAAATTGGCTTGTGAGAAAGTGCCAATATGGGACCACTATTTAGGTCATAAAAGTTGTGAAAATCTAACATCATAGGCATTGTTTGGTATCAAAATGCTTGTTGTAAGACAATCTTTCCATTTCACGCAACCAACCTAGGATAGGGTATATTGTTGTGATATTAGAGGTCACTCAAGGTCAAACTAACCCCAAATTACATAATCTAAAGGCATTTCGTCTTTGACTTGTTCAGTTAGCAGCTTATTAAACTCTCCTGGAATAACTATTTCATCCTGGAAATATCTTTAGGTGAGAAATATCTTTAAAAAGGATTCTCTGACATTTTTTGAGTCATTTCAAGACAAAGTCTGGGCCAATCTTGAATATTTAGGGACCAAATTTACAAAATACCTGATTACCGGTGCATTCAAATATTTAAGTGAAGCAGCAGAAAGTTGACATAACAGAGTCACATTCAATGCATGTATGGTATGTCAGCTTCCATTTCCAATGGGTAGAACACGCCTTTAACCTTGCCTATTGTGTTTGTCATGTAATAATAAGGGCAGTGTAAAATATTAATGTTTCGAGGAAAAAATGAAGGTCAAATGAAGGTCAAAATGTCATTTTTCTATAAAGTTTTGAAGAAAAGACAGGTGAGGAAGTTGTGTTTTGTAATTGCATAATCTCCTTAGCAAGTAACCACAGTAATTGACAAACAAAATACCTTTATATGCTTTTTCCCAACATGTTTACCCTTTACCTGTGAAAATGAAATAGTTTTAAGTTAATATGCAGATGTTGAATTTACTATTGGGCAATTCATGCCTATAATTAGCGTTAAAGATAGAGTTGTGAGAATGTGCCAGTATGGGACCACTATTTATATCATAAAAGTTGTGAGCACCAAACATTATAGGCATTGTTTGGTATCAAAATGCTTGTTTTTCGACAATCTTTCCATTTTATGGAGCCAACCTAGGGTTAGGTATTTTGTTGTGCTATTAGAGGTCATTCAAGGTCAAACTAACCCCAATTACAAGATTGAAGGCATTTCGTTTTGAGAATTGTATGTTAGTAGCTCATCAATTTTTCCTAGAATATATACTTTATCTTGCATATATTTTAGGTGAGAAATATCTTTTAAAAAGGACATGCTGTGCCTCCTTTTAAGGTTTTTTCAAGACAAAGCCTGTGCTTATCTTGAATATCTAGGCACCAAAATCACAGAATGCCTGATTATATGTGCACCTAAATATCAATGAAGCAGCAGAAAGGTGACACCACAGACTCATATCTTATGGTATGTCAGATTTCATTTTTAATAGAATATATTAACCTTTCAACTTGCCTATTTGTGTTTGCCATGTGAGGTTGAAGATAGTATGAAATAATATTGAGATTTAAGGGAAATCTGAATGTCAAACCAAGGTCATCAGGCTTAAAAGAGCACTTTAGACTTTTAAACAAAGATCTATATACTGCAGTTGCATTTTGGTCAAATGAGTATTGCTCATTTGCATGAAAAGAATATTTGATAATCATGAAATCAATTGAATAGTTAGTTTACAATAACTCCAGATAAGAATAAGTCGCTTTGTACCTATGTGTAGGTAAAAGACTGAGACTACCAAGGTTTTACCTAATTCTGATTCAAATTCAGTAGTAAATTAATCAAGGTTCAAACATTCAAATAGTTAAAGTATTTATTAAATTGAAGTCAATTTTTAGTCTTCCTACTGCAGTTAAGTTTTCAATGGAAAATATTAAGGCAGTGTAAAAAATCAATGTTTCAAGGATAAAATGAAAGTCAAATTAAGGTCAAAACGTCATTTTTTTCTGTATTTAGAAAAAAATTGGAAGTCATAAAGTTCAAGGATAGCTTATTGATACTATGTGTACAGATGTTAGTAACCTTGTGAATTTGGAGGCCAGCAAAGATTAATAAGCTCAGCTCAAAGCTAGAATTATTTTCTTAGCTCATGCAGTAAAACTAACTTCAGTCATTATTATTCTAGGGTTCTTTAATGCATAGAAACAGAACTTTAGGAGTAGAATTGCTAGCATGATGCTAGGTTCTCTTTATGATCTCTACAGTTTAATAAATTTTCTTGTATGACGGTCCCTGTTCAGTTTTAGAGGTCATTGAAGGTCAATATAAGCTCTGGTACATATTTTTGAATCACTCACCTCAGAAGATATTAGTTTTTTTACAACTTCCTTTGATGTAAATATTTTGTCACTCATTATTGACTTTGAAACTTACATAGGTTATAGGAATTTCTATTTGAACACTTATTTAACCGGGCTATTTAGCTGTTTATTGAAATAAGCCAAAAGGCCTTCACTGCTTAGGAATGCACATAAAGTAGTCACAGCATGACTGTTAGCGAAAAATGAACCGAATCCTAAATTGGGATTTTTAGATATGCTTGTTTTCCAAAATGGATTAAGGTATGTAAACATAATTTAATTATGCACTCGGTCGCATGTGCTCGATTTGATTATTACAAAAAAGAACCAGTGAACTGTGGTGTTCTACCTTATAAACCTCCAGAGGTTATTGTGGCTTATCTTGGTATAACAGCCTGAATCTTGACATTAGGCCAAAAAAAAAAAATGTTATGTTTGTGGTTACATGGCCCAAAAAAAAAGGGTCGGTCGGTAGGCTTTTTTTTTTTTTTTTTTTTTTTTTTTTCTTATTGCCAGATATTCTAATAAGTAGTGGCAATATATAGATATTTAGTTAGGTTGCATTGTGTATGTTTGCTTTATGTGTATCATTGTTGAGCTAATATGATTTTACACATAGTTCTTCAATATTGTAGTACAGGTAACTCTGCAGATTGTTTAGTACACAAACAAAACCAAAAAGCACACAATGTAGCCATCTTCTCAAACAGTTAGAAACGGCGCTTTGGAAAAACAGTGGCGGCTAAGCAACCTGTTGGGGGAAAAGGCAGAGGCAAGGGCTACCGTGCGCCCGAAACTTATTATCAGACGTCTGTTGGTCGGCAGATAGCGAACGTATGCATTTCAATTTGGCACTTCGCAGCGTCCGCGGTCTTGAACACTTACCAAGACGACTATGCTTTTTTAAAGCTGCATGCAAAGTATGGCGACTAATATCACTCAATAAGCTAATCAGTACCTACACTTTCTCAAATATGAGAAAACCTGGTCGAGACTAGTATTTTTTAAATATCAAATCAGATCAATTTCGGTGGAGAGGCTGGTTTCCTGCTCCTCGTACCTCCCGTGCTGAAAGGTCTGAATTGCCCGGATGAAAATTTTCTTCTCTAAAACGAGGCACAGCATCCGGGTTACTTGAAGGATGTGGCGGGAAAATATCACGCTGATGCGACGATGAGGACGGATGGAAAGAGAAGGTATCTTGCTTGCAGGCGTTAGTAATTTTGTGTCTTCGGCCTAAGCTTGCGAGATTCTTTTTCATTCCATGGCCATAGATTTTCAGGCCACCCGTCTGTTTTGCTTCTCGTGCGGCAGAACACCTGCACGTATAAAGTACTTCCGGTCCAGACGATCGCAGCGTCATCTAGCCTGGAGCGGCAGTACTATGTACGTGCGAGGTGTTCGTTCTGATGTCTGGCCAGGGACTTAGCCAGGAATTTGAAAGTGGGTGCTTTTTTTCAACTAGCTGAAAATATTTGGGCGTCCTGGGTTGCGAGCGCGAAGCCAAGAGCGGCCGGGGGTCTGGGGCCGCTCAGGGCCTCCAGAAGCTCTAGGGGTCTAGACTATCTGAAATGCATTTTCAGCCTTATCCTGGCACTTGAAATGAGAGATTGGCATTTACATAGGAATGTCTTTTGTAATGATGGGAAATGCTGACTGAAATGACTGACAATGCCAAATTAAAGAATTAAATCACCTACTTAAATCATTGACACACTCACAATAGAACATACACATAGTCTGAGATTCATGTAAATATCTTAACAAAAATGCAATATGATGGTAAACAATTGTAAGAAAGTTGCTTATGTTATGAACAATGATTCCTCATCTATTTGGGAAAATGAGATTTTATGGAAATACCATTGTATACAATATGTAAATAATGCATGAACCTTGTTTCTTTGAACCTGTCTGTAATTTTTAAGAATATATACATTCAACTAAAAATAATTCACAATCATTACTCATAGAACACATAGTGGCATTCAAACAATCCATGTGTCATGGTCATAATAGTCAACCAGGGATAGGTCAAAAGAAAATATATTTTATTCTAAACCATTTATGACAATTTTGATAAATTACATATAGGTCATTTATCAATAAAATAGTAGTTTGATTTGGACTTCTAACATGACTTAAATGTTGACTCATTTGCTTGGAAAATAAATAAATGATTAGGTTAATTTTCATTCACTTGTGAATGTGTACATTCAACATTGAAATTATAATGTAATCAAAAGTGAAACCAAAAACTCCCTAAAATAACCACCTGTTTATCAACAGATTTGAGATAAACTATCCATGTGTCATGATAACAATAGTGCACCAGGGATAAGAACAGAGAAAATGTGTGATATTATAGTTGTAAATTAATTTACAACTTGATTATGCTTGTCTGGTGGAGCGCCGTTGGGCTGTAATGCTCCGGAGTAGTAGCGTGTGTCAACCCGTTATGCATCAAATGGCCCATTCAGCCGGTGCCATTAACCCAATTTCATAGTCAGCGATCACATCGCTATCTCGTGTTATGCCGCTAATAGAGCCCAGATGGGCCAGTCCCCAGTAGTGAATTAGGTCGTCATGCACTGACCAGTGACCACAAGTACTGTGCCGTGAGTATAGGCACAAGAGGCGACTCAGGGGAGACGCTGGAGATCGTCATTTCGTGCTCTACACTGATGCAGGACCATCACAGCTTGCGTGTGCTGAGCCGTGAATGGAGACAAAAGGAGGCATAAAAACATTACGGTCGGGCGGTTTAAAATGGGTCGGTCGGGTAACCACAAACATAACATTTTTTTTTTTGGCCTTAATACTTGTTTTTTACCCCCAGATACAATGAAAGTTATGTTGATATGGAAATTATGAACCGTCAAAACTAAACTGACAGGAATGATTGACAATTTCATAAGGATGATAATTTTATAAATCATATGACTAGATTTATAAAATGGTTGTCATTAAATTCCAGAAATTGCCACACGTTGTGCACGCGCACATTTAGAAACACTGTGGGTAAAACAAGAAAAATTCAAAGTATTTAAGTAATAATTTAGTATCTACATATATTGTAATGATGATAGAGAAATCGTATTGATTAGTACTTGTTCATCATAACGATCATAACATCATTGTCTGCTATTGAATTCATAATATGCCAAATTATACCATCATCTTCCAGATTAAAGAGAAAATTGGATCTGATATTTTGATGCATCATCTATTCCTTTACGACTGTTAAAACTTAAGATACAGCCATTTTGATTTTCAAATTTGTACCATTTTAGGCCATTTTAGGGGGCTCCAGGTGGGCCTGGTACCCTACTTTGTACCTTAAACCTCAAAATTGGAATTATAATTCTAATCAATGAACTTTCTAAAATGTTTAACAACTCCACTAAAAAGCATTCCTTTAGAAAAAGTGGCTAAAGATAAGAAATACATACCTTACAAAAAACTAAGAAAATTATAAATAGAAATTATAATTTATGGGAAAATCCCAGATTCTTGATTTGGCAGCCATTTTGACCTTGAATGACCTTTATTACATCATGAGTTATTGTGAGTCATTTGATAAGTATTTGAAAAGGTATTTCCCTTTCAGACCAACATTTTGATACCAAACACTCATCCCTATGTTTGATCTCAGCTGAGTTATGAATATTTTAGGATGTCTTTCCTACCCCTATACCTATCATTTTGACCTTTTTATGGCTTTTCTTACATATTTTGGGGTGTTTAAGAAATTTGCAAATTATGGGCCTAAAACTAAAAATTGACTTTGGTATCCATCATATTCAGATTCAGCACCATCAAATTATATTAAAAACACTGGATACCGACTTTTACCCCAAAATGCCTGGGGAAGTTTCTTTTTCTGATTTCTGACCTGACTATAACTTGTATAGATAGTTAGGGCCTGCCCTCAAAGCCAAGTGGTCTAATGCGCTACCATTGCCTCGTCGTTGCTATTCACCATTATCCGCATTCGAAAGGTGCTCCGGACTTGGGAGAAAGTTACAATTAACTTATGGTATGGCGGTTGATTTCGCCGGGTACTCCGGCTTTCTCCACCAGTTAAAATTGGGTAGTCACGACGTAAATTGCTACGGTACTGCAGTGTCCTCCATCACATACAATTGGCTCTTTAGGACTTAAAATGGAATATTATGGAATAACTGATATCTGAATATGACAAAAAAGTAACGATAAACATCATTACAAATTCCGAACAGATACTTGGGTTCAAAGAAAGGGCACAATGAAAGAGGTGTATGAGTGAGAGTGGAAACATGTCAGGAGGGGAAAACCTGAAGAAGAGTGTACTTTGTATGAAATAGCTATGTATTGTTCACCTGCGATGAAACCAATCTGTATACTGATCTAAATTATGCATATGAACTTTTAAAAACACCTACGATGGTGCAGGTGGGAACGGCAGAAAAAATCCGCAGTTTTTCTGGAAACGACAATTTTTTTCTGCTGCTTTTGGAAAAACAATGGAAAATAAATCTGTCGTTTTCCGGAAAAACAGCGGATTTTTTATTCTGCCGTTCACACATGCACCATCGTAAAAACATCCACCATTAGCAAATATAAAAAGTCCGAATAGATACTTGTAGAACTGCACTTACATATCTGCTCCATACATTTGTGGTGAGGACCTGATTCTTCTCATCCAGGTCGAGGATCTGTACGAGAGCCACTCCATACTCCACGGAGACTGTGGCCGACGTGTTGTACACAGGGCGACCCACCTTGCCAACTTTTTTATAATTATCTAGGAGATGCTTGATGAGTCGTTTCTCATCTGATAGCGCCAACACATCTGAAAAGACAAGAAAAATTACGTTGATTTTCTTTGTAATGATAAATGAATTGATCTTCATTGACTGCATGTATTATACAAACTTTGTTCATACATATCACACCTCATGATAACATAATACAAAGCAATCACAAAATAAGCTTAAATAAAAATCTAATATTCGATTTTGTCCACTTCCGAAATAATGAAAGTTAACAAAATAGAACTGTTTATAATACCAAAGTTGTATGATCCGGGTTAAGACACGAGATAAAATGTACTTGCATACGAACCACAAACAGAATGGCTTGAAGAAAACTTGAATCTAATTATCGATTTCCATTTAAATCAAAATAAAACCATTCCATTATATAGGGATTGTCAGCTTTTACCTATACCAATCAGGACGCCTTAACATAAGCTTCTAAGACATAACTGTTACTAAGATATGGTAAAGATAGCTTTTCGTTAATACGCATAAGAAGAAAGAGTAAGCGAGTAAGAACATTCTATTCACGCTCTTTATCGGAACAAATGCATACAACACTATACTTTATACAGAAATTTTGCTTAATACATTAATACATGCTTATACTATATACTAGATCAGAAAAATGAAACCACCCAATTGTCGCGTCAAGAAGTTGCAAGCATTTGCTGCTTGGATTGGATGCTTTGCTACTGTAAATGGTTGGCTTTAGATGACTTTTAAGGATGGGGGAGTCCCTCTCTTTAGGGGTACACTCTTGCCCTACTATATCCGTCTATCTCAGCTGCTGCGCCCGCCCGCCCGCATCTAGCATGCAACTTAATAGGCTACGATTGTCTGTTGTCAAATGCATCTCTTAAGGTTTATTGTTTCGGCGGTTAATATTCATTGTTTGTCTGACATTTGTATGCGGATAGCACCACCCCTCCGTCCCTAATACGCAACCACTCTCCCTCCCCTGTAATTGACTAGCAATTTACTGCAGAACAGTTTTGCAGGAACATGAAAGTGCACTTCATACTCCGGCCACCTAAAACGATGATGATAACTTATTCCAATCTCCTCGGGTTCAAGGTCGTCACGTGATAGATGACTAGTGATCATCATTTATTTGACATCCGATGTGTCAAGCTGTCAGAGGCGCCTGCCCTCGAGTGTCTGCTCACTAACATGGGGTCAATGACAACAAAGGTTGTTTGCATGCATTTTGATTTTTGTTCTTATTGTTAACTGTAGAAAGTGCAATGTTTGTAAGTATTGATTCAGAAAATGACAATTTTGGAGTTCATTGTAATTGTTGACATCTAAGGTTCAAGATTAGAGCTGATATTGTTTCAAATATGTACACATTTCAAGTTACAGAAATATATATATATATATATATATATATATATATATATATATATATATATATATATATATATATATATATATATATATATATATATATATATACACAAAAGAAAATATATGTTTTTGCATCCAAGATGAAAGACTATATAATTTCCTAAAAAGAACTTCTCATAAAGACAAAAACATCTGAAACATCTCATCGACGAAAGAGAAAACGACAAAGGACAGTCACAATGACACTGCGTGAGCAACATCCATGTATCTCCTAGCCATCAACCCTTGACAGCAGGTACACGTGAATGTTGGCCGATAGCTCATCAGACACTCCACTGTGCTGAGAGGACCTTGGCCAGTCACCTACTTCCCTTTGCCTTCCTGATTGATTAGAATAGTATTATTTAGACGCATTCTCTTTGATAGTAACGAATGGTTGGCTGTTCTAGTGGCAGGGATAAGGTTAGAATAAACTCGACACGCGATTGTACATGCAGCGCTAAATGTTACCGCCTGAAATACAGTAATTGCATTTCGACTAATGTTGGGGTTGCATGGAGTACAAGGCGAGTCATTTAAAGGTTAAACGTTGGTATCTTGTATTAATAATTCAAACATAAAAGTGTCTCTACAAAGAATAGCCTAAGTTCCTCTCTTAGCATTGGATATCTTGGAACGAATAACTTAGAGACGATTTGGGATGGCTAGATTGTAGACTTTACAAGTATGTGTTATCTTTCAGAAGATGTTATAGGTTAAAATCTGGCAAGAGCAATCCGGTATGTTATCAATTAGCGATGAGGTATTATTTCCCACGTCCATCGTTCATATGTGGCTTAAACTGTGCACTTAAGGATGAAAGTGTGAATCGTAATATAATTTCAGAATTGGCCTTGCAAACATTTTTCTGACAGGAACAGTATCCTCGTGGGATTAGGCAATGCCAAACTTTACTATTATTCTGTAAAAGACGATATAACACAGTATATAAAAATAATAAAGAAGTTACAAATGTAAACTTGAGCATATACACATTGTTTCTCATGTGCGATCCGTTGAAAAATCAAATATGAATTAAGTGGGGATATTTTAACAGATAATCTAGTCGTTCATATATGGAGGCGCCACCATAACATACTACGAACTATACATTCATTGATTGTCTTCGCAACGGTGCACTGAAATGTGTTCGGGAAATTTGGTGTAACAACCCCTATAGTTAGCAGATTATTTATAGTCTCGTAACTATTTACGAGCCGCATTATTGCAACATTTAGTGCAATTGTTACGTCTTTATCGCGACAATTCGTGGATTAAGTGATATCTGCAATATGAATGATGCTATCAGGACGCCGTGTCATGTCTGAGGCGCTGAGAGTCGGGGGATACCGAAACACTGCTTGCCTGGAGAGTGGCTTCTTTTACGTGGAAGGTAAGCCAGAATCAACCATAAACAGCCCAGAATAAATACCCCAACCATACCTTTTAGTAGAAAGGTATGCTCTTATCTATACAAACAGGCTGCTTAATATAACTTAACAACTTCCAATGCTACGGCTACTTTCGTCCAAAGCACAAGGATGCAAAGATTCTTGAAAATCTTCCAAGCTTTGTCATGTTGGTATTCATTAGCTCTCACTGAGTACTCTCAGATGAGTACCAATTGGCCAAATAAGCCAGCAGCAGCATGGGGTTAAAACCTGGTCCACGAAATCCTATGTTTTATGTTTGACAAGGTTTTGTGAATGATTGTAAACGTGTTTCACGTTACCCCATAGGCATATAGGCGCCTATTATGAAACGCCATACATTCACACGTAATAAAATCCTGAAACTTTAACCATGTTATGTCGACACCCGGCTCCCAAGTGTGAGTTCGCAGGTTCGAGTCTCCACTTGGTCCTCAGAATAACGGGTTGGCCTGGTCGCTTTATAACTGTGCGGCGTTGTGGAAGACCGTCAATGATGCTTTTGCAACTGAAACACCCCTTGGAACTATTCGTATAGAGAATGGTATTTCTTCCTGGTTCCGGGATTCTACCTCGTCGCGATATGACCTAAGCTGTTAAGAGCGACGTAAAACCCCAAAACCTTCATTCCTTCCTTTAGCATTTTCTGTATGCGACTCACCCAATGGAGGCAATCCCTAGCATATCGTGCAGAAGGAGTCCCCCGTCTCCGCGCGCACGTGATAAGAGGCAATCAGCGAGGGGTATTATCTCGTCTGAGACTTGATTGCAGTTTGATGCTCTTTCATTAAGCTCTTCATTAACTCGGATGTCCCCCTCTACCGTTTTCGCGGAGGAATGATTTTATCTCGATGCAAACTTTGAGAGATTATGTAAAGTTATTCTCTCGGTATATTACTTTTTACTAGCACACATGCCTGCGCCAGACGAGTGTGGATTAGTACGTCTTACTGGTGAAAAACCAATACTATATCTCCACAACGGCAGCCTACGCATTACCAGTTTCCCTACTCTCTAGCGTAATCGCTTCCGGTCAATTATCGGTCAAGCGTGGTCAAGAAATAGTCGATCACGTAACCGCAATCGATTCCCAAATCGTGGATGTGGTATTCCGTTAATTTTCACGCTTTGCCTTATAGCGGGAAGGTCGTGACTAGCCAGTGATGAATGCTGGAGCGAGCCAGATCTAGAATACGCCTTAATACCACAAGTCACTGGCTACTTGCTGTCCAGGCAGAATAAGAACCCACCAGTACAATGAGGTGGGGCGAGCAGCCAATGACAATGCCATTCGACCATCAGGGCAGGCCAAACCCTAGGTATTGGTTGTAAACGTATATAACCAGTGTTTCTGGCACATATGCATGCTAAAGCAATTCGCCATCTATCAAATATCCATTGATTAAATGCTACCTCCCCCTGACTATCTTTAAATCGTCTTAAGAATGCTAGAGGATAACATGATATACTTCTGGTCGAAAAGCATATTCAATGTCTACCTAAAATATGATAAGCATTTGCAAAATACAAATAAAGGCAATATTGTTTTATGCTGACGACTGGTAGAAGACTTCATGGCATGCATGTCAAAGATTTCAAATGTCCCGCAGTGTTAAGTTGTCTTAATATCTATTTCAACAGAGATGCTCAATACAATACAATACTATAATACTAGTAGTGTACATATCCAACGAATTATTGTTAAACAATATTAAGTTATTACATTCACTATACTGTGAGAGAGCGAAAACACAACTGATGATTAGTTCTGTTTACATTCGCTTTTGTACATTTAATGTATGTTTACACATTTTCTCCTACACATTATCATTCATATATTAACTTGTAAATTGACACCTCCTATAGTGCATCTCTGTCCGATTTCTACCTAAGACAAACTTTTTACCTGTCCCATTTGGAAAAATATTCCTCTTTTGTATCCTATTGTTAGGTATCTTTATTGACTGTGCTCAAATTGTGCGAACTCACGTGGAGTGCAGTACTATGTTCAGATACCGACAATTCCCAATGCGAAACTTTTGCCCTGATCCCGCGGTTTTCACACCTGAGAAGTTTCACCATATTGCATTATACATTGTATCTCTATCTAAAGTGCTTGACGGTACACTCGATGTCCTAGATTCATTGAATGCTACGTCAAAATGTACCTATCTGACCATGCAACCACCTACCTGAGCAATACAACATAATACAGAAGCAGGATAAAGCCATCAGGAACTTTTCCATACCACAGATCTCCGACAGAAACCACAGTCAACTTCGAGACTTAGTCCTGAATTGACGGATCTTACCAAATGATCATTCCCTTATAGTATAAACGAGAGACAGACAAACGTGTTCATCACATTTGGTTTCCTGAGCTGTAAGTGCTAGCAGATCCCACTCGTCAATTCCCAAGCCACGGGGTCGTGTAATGTCAGACCAAAGACCGATTTAGTCTAAACTAACTTGTGCAATGGATCATGTGACGGTTCTGAAGCGAGATCGTCACCCAATCCAGTCAATCAACTACAGATCTCTCCACAACTATGTAGGAACACTGCGTAGTAAACTAGGGGTGGCATTTGAACGTTAATGGGAAAAGTGGAATAGGGTATCTATTACGTAAACCCTTCTCTCTCTCTCTCTCTCTCTCTCTCTCTCTCTCTCTCTCTCTCTCTCTCTCTCTCTCTGTGTTAATATTTAAATAGATTCGAACGAATACTTGTATTTATGCAAAACATCAACACATTTGTACAAGGCCGTAAATGGGCAATATGAGTACCTTCTGTAGAATATTCTAAATAACCAGAGGATACGCTATAAATTAAACGACTCAGCTGGCCCTTGGTGTAGGTTAGACACTAACGGCTGCTTGTTTGCCAGGACCCGATGCAAGCTTACAGCAATGAACGTATATCAATGCAAACCCATCGGTCCTCTGTTTACTCAGACACGCGTGTATCTATGCAAGCGCAGCATGTGAATCTGTGTTTGTGCGTGTATATATATATA
This sequence comes from Maea johnstoni, assembly GCA_963942565.1. Classification (NCBI taxonomy): domain Eukaryota; kingdom Metazoa; phylum Annelida; class Polychaeta; order Spionida; family Magelonidae; genus Maea; species Maea johnstoni. The sequence continues at coordinate 59,038,602 of OZ012685.1, read as the reverse complement.
TATATATATATATATATATATATATATATATATATATATATATATATATATATATATATATATATATATATATATATGTGTGTGTGTATGTATATATATATATATATATACTTATATATATATATATATATATATATATATATATATATATATATATATATATATACATATATATATATATATATACATACATACATAAATATACGCATGTGTGTTGTTGCTGTTGCTGCTATTGTTTGTTTTATGGTATTACGTCGTCACATGTTTGACTTCACACTTTTTTGCTGATGCATAAACTATTGAATTTAAAAAGTCCATATAGCTTTCTTTAATAACAAATATTGATTGTGTGTTAATTTGATCGTATACATGGATGCATATACCTGAGATTCTGTTCAATACAACAAGGGCAGGAAATATTACCAAGTCATATTTTCTTCACATCTGTCTAGTAATCCTTAATTGTGTTAAGAAGTTTCCAAAAGATATTGAAATATATTCATACGTTTTCTAGTATAAGTCTTTCCTGAGTATGCCTCAACTTCTCATTACGGTAACAAGTACTTTGAAATTTCATTTGCAGCAATTCTTCCATAGCGTAATGCTAGCGTATACAAAGAACTTTCATTAGACATCTGATTATTATAGCATTTGTGAGTCAAGCTTACCCACGTCCTTAGCCAGTATCCGCGACCTCGTGGTGATGGCAGCAAGAATGATTATACTTAATTTATACTTAATAATAGGTGAATACGTTGTAGTAATAATTCTCATTCTAACGCAGGTCCTGGCGCGAAAGTTTCTCCTTCAAAACTGTTTTGATACTAGAATAGTATTAGGAAATATATAGTACTTACATGATATTTTATGGGATGTAATAGGTTAACATTATGGTATAGTCGATCAAGGGTACCGGCTTTGGGAGTACAGAGGGGAACATGTAAGATGAAGATGGCACAGGAAGAATGTGTAAGTGAACATGTAGATTTCGTCATGTATGGCCAGGTCATGTGTATTTGCGGTTCTGTTATGAGTTGGAGGTAGAATAGGGGAAACTCTTCGCAGATGGTGTAGATAGACGACTGTGTGCGTGTGTATTTCCCTCAGACCAGGCGGAGCAGGAAACCTATCGCAGCCCAGCACCTGAGTATCATACCAGACAATCCTATCTCAGCAGACATGCCAGGGCCACCTGCAGCACACATGCCACCAGCACATCATATACAGCATGCATCCTCGATGACATAACCATTGTTTACCACTGTTCATTCCTCATTGACTGCCAATATTCAAACACATACTTTGTACCTGGTTAGAAACTAAAGATTCTAATGCACGAGCATCTTCACCTAAAGATGATTGATACCCTATAAGCAATAATCATATTCTTTCAATGTACAGGGTTAAGCAAGCAGAAATATAAATTATTTCAAGTACATTACTTTATAATGAATAATTTAGTACTTACAATAGTCCCCAGATGCAGTCAATTAGGAATTAAGCTTTGCATATGGATTTAAGGGAACACATCCTACTTGATTACCATTGTGTTATGATTTTCTTATAATCAGAAGTGAAATGTTATTTAATTTAAGGACCACTGAAGTTGTGTTTTACTTAATTTGAATCTAACTTATAAATACTATAATCATTATCTACATAAATTATATGCTGCTGTCCATATGTCCAGAGTGACATATGGGTGTATTGAGGCGTCTTCTGCTGTGCAATGATCAGTGTGGTACGATAGGCCGATACCAGCAGTACCAGAGTAAACATTGCCACCGTATAGGTCTGTAGGCGGCACTTCCACAGCGGGTGTCGACGGCAGATGGGCTAATGTCAACACAATTACACAGCACTGGTGAGGTGACGGTATGAGGCCTAATATAAGATAAACTTTGATAACTGAATAGGTAAGACCTACTCATGCTTAAACTGAGTCCGTCAACAAAATATTATAGATAATATGTGTGGCTCATCTGGCTATGTGTTCATATATATATATATATATATATATATATATATATATATATATATATATATATATATATATATATATATATATATATATATATATATACAGTATATGTATATATATATATATATATATATATATATATATATATATATATATATATATATATATATATATATATATATATATATATATATATATATACTAGTATCATTTGTATTTGTATATATGATGCATTTGGTATCCACTAAATTTTCATAACAATGGTGTTTTCAACCAAAATTTGCATTGCATGATCTTAAGATGATATGAATGTGTAGTTCATGTATCAAAACGGTTTTGTAGAAAGAAACACTGTATTACAACTACTGAATTTCTAAACTAAATATATGTTTCGTGTGAAACGCACACAGGAGGAATATGCGTTTGACACAGCAGACCAAATTGAACGAACATTGAATAACTTAATTAGTACTATCTTCATAGAATGCGACATTCTCACTCTCCAATGAACAGCACGATGTGCAATATTCAGGCGTGTTTCTGTGACCTATGAGCCTCATAGAAACACACACAAAAACACATTGCGTACGTCATTTGTGATGAGCAGCAATTCAATCTGCGTGCGAGCTCTTAGGACCAATTACTTGTCTATCATTCAAACAATTGAATTGAAGTAACGGCTGAGTTCGAAAAGAGTTCTTACGGGTCATTGATCAGTATAGACTGACTGCCACGATAAACAGCTTGCAGTCGCTCGGAGACAGTATAAATAAAGCACTTTGTCCCAGTACTTTGGTTTGGAATATTGTTTTTCGTAACTTTTTCTGCCATATTGCGTCAAAGTCGTGACTAGCCATTTGTAAGTGGTGGAGGAAATTGGGATACCCGGCGAAAAACACCGTCTGGCCCCAAGTCACTGGTAACTTTCTCACATGCCCCGGCCGGGATTCGAATCCGGGCAGTGGTGAGAGACAGCTAGCAGTCATGGCAATGCCTTGGACCACTCGGCCATCAGGACAGGCCCTCTCCCAGTACATCTCATAAACGTGTACATGTACACGGAGTGGACGGACAGGTCAACACGCAGACGTCAAATGCAATCTCCGCATGCGCAAAGCAGATACGCATGTGAGGATGCAATAATCAAATCAAGGCATTGATTTGATTACCAGTGCATGTGTTCTTATCCCAATCCACGATACTGATATTTAATTCCTTAATCAGATTGCGTTCGATTTTTCATACAGGGCTGTCATATACGTCTGGCTTAATCCATAGCGACTGTCCTCGTTTGCTTGGCTGTATGTCGCATGAAGGAAGAATGTTTTTTCGACCAGTAAGATTATAGCTTTTCATACATAAAATCGCTAGGCGCATTCAGAGTAAATATTAAGAGGAACTTCTGGTTGACCAGTTGCATGACAGTTGAATATCAGTAAACTAAGTGATAATTCTGTTGTCCTAAACATATTGTTTCAGCCAAAATTTCTACTGTATATGGCTTCAATTTGGAGTGCTTAAAATTTTGCTTTACATCCCTGCTAGAGGGTATTTGTGCTACAAATTCGCACATTCATGCTCTCGGGGGTCGAAGATACAAAGCAGTATATTTTTGAAGGATGCTATTTTGGCGCGGAAATAGCGAAAATTAAATGTCTGTGAAAATACCAGTTATGCAGTATCTGATACCTCCGACGTTGCGGGGTAAAAATGGTCTCTGTGACTAGATGAGATATGATGTTTATTTCCTTGGGGGACTCTAGGACATGTCACAATAGATAGATGGTCTGATAGTCTCATAGTCTTACCTCATGCACTGCCAGCCTTACCCAGCACAGATAAAGGCGATAGCGCTATGCAGGTGCGGCCAGATTCGCTCTATTTCAACTAAATGATCTATCACAAGTAGGCCAATTAGCTTGGCAGTGGCCGTTTTTTGTCTTGCCAAGAAAGCAATTGTCTGGTAATCTCCTGGAATCTCCCCATTTACCTTTGCAATTACCTCAGCATAATCGTCGTCAGCAAGACGGCTTCTCCTCCGTTGGCTCTGCTCCTACGTATTGCATAGAGGCATAAACCAAGGCTTAGACTCACTTTGGCTTTCTACCATAACTATAATGAAAGAGTACAAACCTACTTCATATAACTCATTCTACTTTAATACGCTTTGTACCTCTGTGATAGTAACAGTAGTGTTATGGTAAATGCAACTGTAAATGTGTTAAACGTTATCCTGCGTGAAATGTTTTCGGGTCTCGTTTACATGTTTGTATTGAGAATAATGATAATTGAAGAGAAAACATATGTACCACATCTTTTAGCATAATTCCTAACTGCACAAGGGAGCTTTCGCCACCACTGAATAGCACCTTTTGATATTAATTTCACTATGTCTTCATCAGAAATCCGTTCATTATAATACATGCACACATTATACATAGTAAATGAAATTTAAGGACAGTATGGCACATGATATAAGCATCATTGATTTTTGTATGGATCTGGCCTGTTCAGCAAAGTGTACGTAAACGTCAAGTAGATATGCTGAATTATCCCTCACTAGGTTGGCTCTGACATGAGCCATTCTGATGAATGTTCCATATCGTTTAAAGATAGGGAAATGGATTGGACTGGAACATCACACAGACACATGACGCCTAACACAAATTCAACCGTACATTTACCGATGGGCCTTTCCCCACCCATGTCTGACTTGGTTAAATAAACGAAAAGCGACCGCTCCCTAGTGACCACCACGTGCTCCGTGGAAGGGGAAGTTGTTTTTTTGATATGGACAGTTTCGAGTTATCAACGGTGCTTATGTGTCTTGAGGGTGTCATTTCAACTAATGTTCTATTATCTGGTGAGCTACACAGGAAGAGAGTGGCTGAAGTTGCCAATACACGTGTAATATCATGTAATCGAATGAGCCACGAGGGCACGATAAGGCAAGCAAAGATCCCTCTTTCTACTACTAAGGGAGGGAGATACTACTCCTTGCTCAATCTCACTTCCACTCGCCCTTTATCTATTCATACAATTAATGGGATTACAACGTCAGCGTAGCCAGCCAACTCATTCCTCTGTCCTAACATATGCCCATGCAGCTAACGTTGTTTTGAGTACGAAGTCTCAGCGACTAACAAACTCTAATGTTATGAGCAGGCAGTGATAGACGTTGTTAGATTGGCTGGATTAGGCCACTGATAGATTTGGCTGTGTGGATCATCCTGCTATCACGACTGTTGAATCTTTCTATTTCCAGTGCCTGGCTGGGTCTGTTTCACCATTACATAGTACGCCATCTGGTGGGAAGTCGGCACACTAAGACTACGTGAAGTGAGCACTGATTCCCAGCGCGCTTCAGAGACAATGAATAGAGACTGGCATTTGCTGTAATTGACTATTGATGAAGTGCAACGAATAGATGGGTTTAGCCGCAGGCCACAACTGAATGCAGACACATTTTCTGCGCCGTCTTTTCTAGTTCTAACCTGATTTGTGTACAAATGAAAAGAAGAAAAGAAGCAATATTTCAAAAGAAGTGATCCGACAAAGTTATTCCATGGCGACTGGGATTGCATAGTAATTAAGGTATTATCAGGACATTCGTGGGGAAAATGAGCTGTTTTGGAACCTGTCGCAGGCAATAACATATCAGTTGACATATTTTTATCTGGGCTGTTGAACATCATCGGAACTCGTAGACAGATACAGGTATTAGAACTGCGTGTGGAATACATAGAAATGTATTGTAATCTATGGGAACAATAACTGATCTTGGAGGGGGTTGAAGATTATCAAGCATATACAAACTAGAGAGGAACAACTGACGTAATACTTGTCATTTTCAAGATTTTTTAGCAGCACTTGAAAAGACATAGAGCACATAGGCAACATATACATGTATGTTCCATATCTAATGAATCAACGCGTGCACTGCAGAATATATACGCTGTTCCAAATTTGCTCTAAATCAATTGATTTTCCCAATAAAGTAAGTTATGGTTTTTAGTCACTCAAGTTAAATTAAATTATAATGGTGCTTTGTTTGGCAAAACGAAGTAAATTCCCAGTTGCTGTTACACCATATTTATGTCTTTTTCATAGCACTGTTTTACTGTTTACTGATGGCAGTTTTAAAATCCTAGTTTATATGGTTCTTAAAAAGGTCGAGACATATCGAGAAACAACATCTAAAATGGAAAACAATGATGGATAAATGAGTAATCTCATGCCTGGGCAGTAAACTGCCCAGGCAAAAAGCCACTCTATTGTGCACTAAAAGCAACTAAGATGATGCATTGCCATTCTATGCCTTTCTCAACATTGTTCCTGATTTCCCCAAGGCAGTAACCAAGTACGGAAAGGGCAAAGGGGCTCCAGAAAGAAGTCGATCCTCATTTCTGAAAGGCATGGAGAGGTCGTTATTCAAATCTGTTATAATTCACCAGTCTTCTCTAATCTCATACTAAATAAGTTTAAGGTCAAACACAAAATGATTGTATTTGGGGTTTGTAATCAATTGCTTTGCTTTGCTTTGCATTGCTTTGAGAGAGAGAGAGAGAGAGAGAGAGAGAGAGAGAGAGAGAGAGAGGTTACATTACAAATGCAGGTTGTAAGACCTAAGGCCTGGCCTGATGGCAGGGAGAGAGCGAATGCAAACAATACAGGGTTCGGAAATAAATGCAATAAAGGGAAAGAGAGGTACATTGTAATTCAAAGAAAATAAAGGATGCGCAGAGAGAGAGAGAGAGAGAGAGAGATCACGAGTTCTTGTCTTGTAAGGGCGATGACAAGAGAGTGGCAGTGGATAAACCACGTCTGCCCTACGAATAATGAAACACGGCCGAGCATTTCCCCCTTTCACTCCGCAATCTATGGCTCAGCGCAAATCTAATATTGACTTCGTTGCTTTGCCGAAAAGGAATTTCCACTGTCACACCATGGTTATACATGGGGATTCTGCAGGGACTTTTTGAAACATATGCTAACAGCGGACTCGAGTAGGGTGATGGACCGACCGGATAAAAACACTAAAAGGAACATGATATTGCGTGTGTGGTGTTAATTTCCGGTAGGATGGGAGAGTGTCGGAGTGAAAGCTACCCTTATTGTTACAGCGGCAGGCGTGGTGGGGGAGTGTGTAAGGTTCTGCCACGGCCGCCTCATTGGCATGCAAGGCAACCCCCTGTGGAGGGAAACACGCCCAGAATTAAGGCAGACACGAGGCCCTTTATGGAGATGAAGATGCTATTGGCAGACCATAAATAGACAAAGGGAATCAATAAAGCTGACAAGAACAGCTAATCCTTCACGTAAGCGACATTCATAGGCCGGCCACAATATAACTTCATAAACTTCCTTCGGTATCTATTCCAGCGGTAGTGGAATAAGTTAATTGTGACGAGGGTCAGTGAATAGCCGCGAAGCACCCTACCTTATAAGTCACAACATATGGCATATATTCCAGATATTGTAAGCTTATCGCAAAAATACAATTAAGATTAGCTACTGAGTAAACGTATGTGGGGAAGCCTATGAATTCTTTCAAATACAAAAATATCGTTTGTGAACTATGGCGGTGAAGAGAAGAAAAAATAAATGTCATGATCTAAGTTTGTTTTTCATGGGTGTAATGTGGAGAAATCATTTAATTTATGAGCAATTTCGCCTGTTGTAGGATAAGTTGCCAGCTATTCCCACATACGGGTAAAGTTTTTTGTTTTTCTAATAATACTTATAACACTCTAAATAGAAACTATTAGTTTCCAAGGGCTGCGTATCATATTTCCCACTGTGACAGTTGCAGGAAGCAGATTGGACCTCACCAAAGCCAACTGTTGCGCAATAGGGGTAATTCTATGATATGGCCCTATCTGCATACCTTTCCCTCCGCAATTATTTCTAACTGTTGGGCCAGCAGGTACGGAGTGAATGCATATGGGTTTATCTGTATCAGAAAACTACTTTTAGGCCGGTGTGAGTTATTCTCAGTTTGGGTTTCTCTCTAGGAATGCGTCAATTCCCGGTACATTCTCCAGGAGTAATTGTGAAGCCAATGCACTGTTACAGTGTTATAAGGCATAGCAGGTGATGAGTAATTGTGGGTGAAAATCCAGCATGTACGTTTTTTATTGCACCAAATCATCCCGGGGGTGTCATCTAGCGAGGTTTCTCGCCGATGATTGCCTCGCAACCTCTAGTTGATGGCTTCAATTTCCAGGTAATCCTCGGGTAATAACACCCCTTAAAGTTTGCAGGAAACCCTCGCAAAGCTTGTGAAGTAATTGAGCACGTTACACGTTATCATTTGATCCACAAGGGACCGCACTATACGATTTTCGTAGATTGGCACTCAGGAAAAACACGTGTTCTTTGACTATACCTGGCAGCTTATAGAGGGTGTGGTCAGTTTCTATCAGCCATAAGTCAGCAAAATGATTCTTAGTTGCTGTTGTGAGGCTGCAATTGCTTAACACCTCCAACGCTGAGGCTACTTTCGTCCAAAGCACAAGGATGCAAAGATTTTGAAAATCATCCAAACCCTGTCATGTTGGTATTCATTGGATAGCTCTCGCTGAGTACTCTCAGATGAGTACCCATGTGCCAGGGTTTTAGTCATTTCTCAGGGGTTTTGTATCATTTTGTAACTGCCAAATAAGCCACCACCAGCATAAGGGTTAATCATGTCGAGAGGTTGGTTGGTAGTCACAATGAATGCACTGCAGGTTTTGGTTAAGATTATATATACACAAATACTGGTTTAATCAGGTTAGAAGAGAGAATTATTGTCTCTGATTTCCCTTAGGCAATAACCAAGTACGGAAAGTGCGAAGAGGCTCCAATACGAAGTGGATCCTCATTTCTGAAAGGTATGGAGAGGTCGTTATTCAAATCTGTTATAACATTCGCCAGTCTTCTCAAATCTAATCTTAAACTGTTTAAGGTCAAACACAAAATCAAATGCTTTGAGAGAGAGAGAGAGAGAGAGAGAGAGAGAGAGAGAGAGAGAGAGAGAGTAACATAACATATGCAGGTTGTAAGTCATAAGGCCTGCCCTGATGGCTGAGCGATCTAAGGTGTTGCAACGGACAACGGACTGGCCGTAATATGGCAGAAAGAGTGACAAAATAGAAATTCCAAATTCCCTCATTTGTCTGTTATCACCAATATCAACATGATATGTACTATAGTCTGTGATATCAAACACCAACATGAAGAATATGTTATAACAAATCTTAACACCATCAGACGTCAGTTATTTTCTCTATCAGTTATGAATGGAAACATGACACTTTGGTAAATGTTGTCACATTAAGCTATCAGCCAGATTTGCTATATCAGGATAAAATTAGCACCTTATTTGATATCATGGTATGTCAGCTTGGCAAAGCTATGCTGGGAGAACAGAACCTAATTCCACAGGATAATTTGAAGTATATTACTAAAGACAGTGTGAATTCCATTTGTACCAGAGAGGTGGAAGATAAGAGATATCTCCAATCCAAGGTATGGTATCACAGAATCAATTCTGCTTGGCGGAAAAATCCTATTACGTATTAGTCACCTCACCTGTCAAGCAGGTTGACTTCAGAAAGAGCGATGAGCGACACCTAGCGGCTTATGATAAGAGGCAATTACGAGAGCTGCCACGAATCACTCAACTTATCACTTCAAATCCAACGAGTTCTCCTATCAGCAAGTGCGATCCCGAACACGCCCGGACTGGGCCTAGTAGATAGAGCTGCCATTCTCATGTGAGCGTGGCAGGCGGCAAATAAAGCCTTTATGACTCCGCGACAAAGGAATCATATTGTGCGAGGCCTCGATGAACATAAACAGTACACTAAACTTGTAGGTGGTGGGACCGTTTTGCCGCCTGCTGCCTGCGTACAATAGATACGGGAATCTACAAACGCCATACCTATGGACTGGGGTGCTAGTCAGATGTGATGCTTATGGCCAATGATACGGTTCCTTAAACATAGGAGTGAGGTGACTCTATCAGGCGTTGCCTTCAGACACGATGTCATAAATAAGGGAGTAATTTGTGTCTGGTGGATTGGGGCGCTGGTGTTAGCCATCATATGCCCTCGCTTTAACTGCAGAACATAAATACTAGATCATAGAGGTGCAATAAAAGTTTCACACTTGACTAGCCGTCGGTGTTCTCGTGGCAGCAAGCTCTTCTGGGATCTGCTCATAAAGACAAATGGCAATTCTCCCAGCTAATTACGAGGACAACATCTAAAAACGCTGTTCCCATAAACGTATCTAGATAACCACATTATTTCCGCCTTTGTGAAAAAAGGCCGCCAGCAAAACTACAAAAATTCCATTTGCATGGATCTGCTATAGAGATTGCTATGAGCACAGTCCCCTAGGTTATGGCTGATTCCTCTGCGGGCCATCCCGCCATGTTAAACAGATTGTAACTTCCGGTTTCTGGGCTTGATCCTCCCAATCGTGGTCTGTAGACACCAATCGAACAACCTCCTAGGGATGAATGTGCGGCACTTTGATAAATTAGATTTATTTCAGCGGAAATTATAGTCAGTTTTAGGTGCCACTTTGAAGGGTTATCTCTGAAAATGAGGCGTCCTAAAGCATGAATTATACCAAAGAGGCCACTTGCTGGAACGCCCCAGAACTGGCATCGAAGAAAATAAATAGTGCATTTAATTCCGCACACATGTAGTTGTTTGCACACTGCCTGACCTCTGGTGCTGGCACGACGTGAGTAAAGTCAATAAGAAAGACCTCCCAACTTTGTGAAGAGGTTACATGTGCTGGGGGCAGCCCCCTTTACCTCACAGGTTAGAGAGGAATCATTGGATATGCAACGTGCATTCCTAACCGGGTCAAACAATTGTGAGTAGACTGTCTGAATAAACATAGAGACTGCATTGGTGTTTACATGTAGTTTCCCATTGCATTTGTTTTTTCTATATAGAATTGCATGTACTCACATATATATATATATATATATATATATATATATATATATATATATATATATATATATATATATATATATATATATATATATATATATATATATATATATATATATATATATATATATACCGCTATAAACAATAATTTTGAAATAGAGTTTAAAAAGGAAGAGGCCGGGCCCTTCAAATCATTACGGAATAGTCGAAAATACGGATTGCAGCTCTACATTCAATATTACGGTTGAACCCAAAACATACATGATTCTACTTACACAACCAAAACAGCCAGAAAATAAATTAATAAACATAGAAATTCCCCTGACCATCACTGCCTCTTTATTTCTCATAAACATCGAACTCCCACAGTGTATGTGTACTGCTTATAGACAGAAAGAACTGTTAAGTGTTGCTATCGTTCACGGTGTTCGATTCCCATGTCATTATAGTACATGTATAATACATGAACCACTACTCGACGTGCGCCTCCGAATAGGGCCTTAAATATCTTTGCTCTGATTCGTGTTACACAACAGTTTCATTAACATGGTCATTTAGTGGTAATCTACATAATTGCCAACATTGTGAACATGCACTCTACAGTAGCAATGTTCTCAGTTACAGTTACGTACACTGTACAAATGTCTGCATTGTACTTATATTGTATATATTTACATAGAAACCAAATATCAATGAACCAAACGGGAAGTGAATCATCCCTGGCTAAATTAAGACCAGTATCCACATGTTCATGAGAACCACTATCTGGCAGACAGTGAACTAGACAGTAATTGAGCTAATTGAAACAAGGAAAGCAGACATTTGCGTGTAAGTTGGCATCTCTACATGTACATGTACGCTATCAATTCTGACTTCAAGGAAAGCAGGAAGGCTATGCTAATTAATTATGTAAAAGCTCACGATTAGTGTCATCAATAAATACTGAAGGCTGATTATCTCTGGACAGTTAGGTCGATAACAGGAACATGGTAGATCTTTCACTCCGATATACATATATACTTGCCATTCAGACAAATGCCTTTGCTTAAGAAATACTCAATTTGATGTTTATTGTTGTTGTTGTTGTTGATGCTGCTGCTCTTGTTGTAGGTTGTATTTATTGTTGCAGCTCGATTTTGATTTTTGTTGGTTCTTGATTCTGTTGTCATTGTTGGTTGTTTTTACTTGATCTTTGTGTGTAAGTATTCCTATAGTTGAGAGGACTTTCTGTACTGCTGTCTGACAGACTTAATATTTGTTGATTATCTTATTTTTCAAATTCTATTTAGTTTACTTCTTGCATTCCATGTACTTTCATACTATGTATATATATGGTCAAAAAGTCTTATTATTGTCATTGAAGTTATTGATACGGGAAGGTTGTTGTCCACATGTCTGAGTGTGGAAAGGCTCCGCAGGTTGATCAACGCATTCTGTGTTACTGCAAAGAGTATTGGACGTGATATATACCTCAGTGTGCGGTGTAATTCCAGAAATTGCTGTCAGGTGTTCGATACTTATTGCGTTAGCACCGAATGGCCACCATACATTCTGCACTAATTGCGATTAATGAGCAGCTGATTGGTTTTTATTTAATAATGGCGATATGCGTCAATTTGGTTTGCCTCACGTTTCTAATACCACTAAGTGCACTTTCACCGTGAACTCCATTGAAGCCCGTATAGTATGAAGGATATAGACTTAATAACAATTAATAATACATCAACCACTGGTACCATTTGGCAGGAAACTTTCCATGCAGGCGTCGCTCTGGTCTCCATTATAATGATATTGGTTTCACTCGACCGTCCTCATCTGAGCCTTATAATCCGCTGCGGTCACCCAGCCACAAAATTGGTAAATCACGGCTATTAAACTAGCAAGGGAAACCCACTTTATTAAAACTACTAGAGTATCAATATATTGCAGTCCTGCATAATCTGTACATGTAGCCTACATTGCTACCAATCAAGCCCAATTTGTTCCAACAACCGAGTGAATATGCAATACGTCTTAACAGTTATAAATCTTGCTATGGTCACCTGTAGCACTTTAACAAGGATAAATTACTCCATTCAAGTGCTGTCGACACAAAACAAAGCTAAGTCAATTATTTAACGGTTTTCCTAAAACTATTAATAATAACATGTCGTAAATATATATAGCAGGCTTCTAGAATTGAGAACATGTCACTGAATGTCCTAATGTCTTTATTCCTAAAGTTAAAGTTCGAAGGTTAAACGAATGTTATCTATAAGTCAGAGTAAATACTGAACCAATTGTTAAGAACCTGCCTGTACAGATACAGAGGGGTTCAATATCCATATACTGCCAAAATCTTTATGACTTAGAACTGTCCCATAAACTTAATTAGGACATGAACATTTCAATTCCAACTTCATGGAAGGACTACGTCAATTTAGGCTCAACACATGCGAGATATAGGTACATATATCAAGTATGCTGCTTGAGTAAATTCATCTAATTCAATAGAGTAGTTTTGTTCTTAGTCAAAATCAGATTTTCGACTATTGGAATGAATGATATTTTGTCTAGGTGAATAATGTATTTTAAGGCTTAGCTGCCTTCTATGTTATTACGTTCCTAAGTGTCACGCCGTCGTCAGCAATACCGAATAATCTTTTTTCGGCGACAGGTAATAGAAAGACTGTGGCGTAATCCGTTGAGTTATGACCACTTGCAGTCGCAAACAATCCCTGGGAAAGGATAATTCAGCAAACCATTCGATTGCAATGCATACGGACGGCATAATTGATCACATCACAAAACGTGTAAGTGATCGAGATTCACGGACAAATAGACAGCCTTGAAGAATTATTGGCTTACGAAGAGACAAGCTAAGAATAAAAGTTGCTCTTTAATACCAGTTTGATATCTTACGGTAACAATGGACCATTTTCATCCTTTGTGAGTTAACCGGCATCCATTTCATTGAGTAATTGCTTTTAGAGAGGATTAATCAGATGGTCGGCCCATATTTACTGGCAATAACTAAATTTACCTCATCCGTCATAGCTAAGGCGTGAAAGCATGTCTAATTAATCTCAGAAAATCCGTGGACCCGTCTAGATCATCCAGTTTCTCACCGTTAAACGCATCACGGCCTACTCGCCTTACGGATTCCAATATAATCATTTCCTTAATATTGCAACTTTCCAAATCCTACCATTGATCAGTGCTGCTGGCAATATGTAAAAGGATATTTTACCGGCTCCACTGGTTTAGTTGCCCAATCAGACCATAGTTTCGGTCGCTCCATCATTTTGTTGTCAATATTGTGCAAGAAGAGATTACTTTATTTCACGCATGCGTAGATTGAGGATAGGATGCTATTCTGTGTGTCACTTGAAGCAGGCGAATGCCGGTCTTACTAATAATTGCTTAGTAAGTCTGGTATATGCCATCCTTGCCATTTTTTGGATTACCATAAAACACCACACAGTGGTTTTCCTAGTTTGCACAAAACATTTATCTGTAATTTTCTGCAAACGATAAAATTGTTTCGGGAAAATATTGTATATTGCGATCTCGCACTGGAAAGTCATTCCAAGTTAGTAAGTGTAGCACACGCAGAATGGATACAATAACCGTGGTAGTAACTTTTCAGCTAAACATGAATCTAGCACTAAAAGTGCAGCCATCATAAGGGACCTACCGGATATGGTCATAATTATGACCGTAATCATCATTAAATAGATAAAACATCTACTTTGATCTTTAGTTGTGCCCTTAGGAGATTTTATTGATTTCGGCAATAAAAGTGGACTCAGAGGCAGAATGCGTGAGATATTTGCCTGATATCAAATGCCACATAACCTTTTCTGCCAGTTTGGATATCAATCGTCCTTTTCAATAACATGGGGCTTCTTACGATCATATCTAACACTCTGGCAAGGAAAGGTCACCTTGGTGAAAAGAGCATTGGTTATTAAAAAAACTCGCTTTCTTTTAATCCAAATGCTTTTTAGTAGGACAGTGAATCAATATTAATTCTTTGAACAACAGAGCTCCTTATTTCTGAATTAGTATTTCAATTATCGTCACCTTTCCTGCCATTTTGCGGCTAAGTAATTACTTGCCAGTTGTATGTGGTGGAGGAAACCGGAGTACCTGGGGAAAATCACCGCCTAACCGCAAGTCACTGGCAACGTTCTTACATTCCCAGTCGGGATTCGAACCTTATAAAAACTTTGAGACTTCGGTCATTTTGCTCGATTAAGCTACCTACGGCAAATATACAAGCGGTACGCATACTTGTATGTCGACCAAGTTGGCTCATGGTAAATGTACTTGTGCATAAGAAATCTATTGTTGCTGTATAACACTGTATACATTATTGAAACCAAAGGGTATCTTAAAAGGCGGAGGTGGAGGTAGGCAGAATGCACTTCGATTATGAATACCTCCAGAAACACTGTTATATCACAACATTAAAATGCTCTGACGGCCCAATTTTAGTACCCCCCGTCAATAAAAGAAAAATGATATAGCTATGTAGGGTACGAGCTATGAATAATTTAAATCCAATCTTTCTTTAACGTTTCGCCCTGCAAAAAGAATCAACTAGACATTTGTCGGGAATGCGACTTGTCGCATTCCGGGGCATTGCGGGTCGGTAGAGGACAAGCCTGGTCTTCGCTGTCGACCTCCTTCATGCGCGGGTCTAGGCCAGCCTGCCTGCTAGGCAGCAGCAGGTTGGTTTCGACCCCCGAGTTCCTTCGCCCATAGCTCAGCGGCTACTTTGTTGCCTTTGGTCGCGTGTCGCTCCGCACACGCCACCTGCAGTTCGGGACTACGTGACTCGCGTGGCGGCCCTTATTTGGCAGCCAGCGGGCTTGCTGTGGGCGGCTTGGCCAATCAGCGGCCGCTCTGGCAGCTCGCGTGCCTGCGGCTTGTGCGGGCTTCCCGCTGGCACACACTTTGGCTTTCGCAGCTACCGGGCTTACACCTTGCTTTCTGGTTCCGTAGAGGATTTGATCACACGCAAATCCGGATACAACCACGCCATGCCAAAAAACAGAGTCTACAAGTGCACAGCCTGTGCACGGTCACACGAAAGACCGACTGGCAAACATTGCAGGTGGCAACACCTCGAGCAGCAGGGGGAGCAGGCACAGCCGGAGGCCCGATTAGAGCCCGAGCCTAGCGTCGACGTGATGGCGACTTTGAGCGGCCTCAGAGAGCAAATCGAGGCTTTAAGCCGACAAATGTGCGATGGTCGATCGAATGCGAGCGGCAGTGCATCACCCCAGGCAGGGCACAGCAGGCACCACGGGGACGACGAACAGGCGGCGAGTCCGGCGGCACAGCAGCTTGAAATTCCCTCAGTGCGTGATCTGAGGAGGAATTACTCGGTCGAGAGGGAGGTAAATAGGCGATTGGTGGAGCTAGACTTGGACGACGACCTGCTGGAACCACAACGGCACGGGACAAGGCGATCACGAGGTAAGCGGTCTGGGGCCGCAAGGACGGTTCAGGACAAGGTGGTCAGAGACATTGACTGGCCACACTTCCATATTTACTCGCAGCCGGGGGCGGATCCCATGACTTACGAGAGGCTGTCGGTCCAGGATTTTACGTTCGGGTTCATGCAGATGGTGGACCAGCCAGACGCATCGTTCGATAGGCAGGTCATGTGGGACTTGCTTAAGATCCTCATGGAGGATGCCACGGAGTACCCGTGGGAGAACGTTAGAAACTTTTTCGGTATCGTGGGTTCTCACGTTGAGAACGATCGTTTAGAATGGTCGGATACAGCCGCCATAGCGAAGCTGCGAACGAAACACTCGCAAAAGCACGAGATAGTGGTGGTCACCCCGGCCGCAGCAGCCGCAGCAGCCCCCAAAACAGACAAGTTACGCTACTGCGGGCCTTATCAGCGAGGGGCGTGCCCTGAGAGAGCAGACCACGCCGGGCAGCGACACATCTGCGCATACTGTTATAGGGTCAAGGCGGCCCCGTACCCACATCCCGAGGCGGAATGCAGGAGGAAGAACGCGTCCGAGCAGCCAAAAAACGCGACGGGGGGGGAGTGATCGTATTCCCCCCACACAGCAACGCTGATGGTGAAGGAGGTGGTCGGCGAGGGGACGAGCAGCCTGAAGCAGGCCACCCGGAGGGCGTATTGGAGGGAGAAACCAGCGAGGGGGGCGACTTGTCGTTCCTCAGGGACAGGTGCACGGACAGACATCGAGGCTGGCCAACGGATAAACAGGCCGACCTCGATCGAGTGACACAGGCCATCCATCATGGCACAACGACATTACCAGATTCGTCCGGTGCCCCCCACGGGGACACCACTGTGCATAATACGGATTTTATGGATTCTATGTCGGACATGCGGAACATTGGCCCAGATAGGGCCCCACAGGTCGGTGAGTACGTTAACTCAGAGCGGGACAATGGGTCGAGCGAAAATAGGGGCGAACATTCCCGAGACACCGAACAATACAGGTCCATGGCGGATCTAGACCCCGAGGCGGTCAAGGGTACGAACCAAGAACTTAAGCGTATTTTTGATCAGGTAGCGTCTTTAAAGAGGTTTAATTATGACGGGGCCAGAATTCCTCTGCCTAGCGAGCTTAACATTCGTGAATGGCGTACCATGCTTAGAGGGTATCATGACTTTGGTATAGTTGAGTACCTTGAGTTCGGCTGGCCGATCGGTATCGATCGTGACGCCCCGCTCAAGTCGGATAGCAACAACCACGCTTCTGCGATACGCTATCCAGCAGATGTAGAGCATTATGTTGTCACTGAGCTCAGTCACAAGGCCCTGCTGGGCCCGTTTGCCGGTCCCCCCGCGACTTCCTGCCATTACAGCCCCCTAATGTCTCGGCCCAAAAAGGGGTCACTTTTCAGGAGGGTTATCATAGACTTATCGTGGCCCAGGGGTTTGTCGGTTAATGACGCCATTAGCAAGACCAATTATATCGATGGCCCCCTCACAATCTCTCTCCCTACACACGACGATATGGAGAGGGCAGTCATTCGGGCAGGGAGGGGCGCCTTCCTTTACAAAACCGATCTGTCGCGGGGGTATCGGCAGCTACGTATTGACCCCATTGATTGGCCCTATCTTTCATTTCAGCACAAGGGCGCGCACTTCATGGACATTTGTCCTCCCTTCGGCCTACGCTCGTCCGCGATGGCCATGCAGCGCGTTTCGCAGGCTATTGTGTACCTCCACGGCAGGAGGGGGTTTCTTTCGCGCGCGTACATTGATGATTTCGGGGGCGTCGAAGGCAGCCATGCCAGGGCTGACGACGCCCTGTCGGAGCTCCAGGGCATCATGGGCACCTTGGGGGTGCAGCAGGCAGAGCACAAGATCTGCCTGCCTGCCCAGGTCATGATCTGGCTAGGGATCAGGTTCGATTCCCTGGCCATGTCCATGGAGATACCCCGCGACAAGATGGAGGAAATCATGGTTTCCTTAGAGGCTTGGAGCGGCAAAATCAGGGCCACGAGGAAGGAGATACAGTCTCTCCTGGGCCTCCTCAATTTTGTGGCCAGTGTGGCCCCTCCTGCACGGTTGTTTACAAACCGCATGCTCGACGATTTGAGGGAGACACCACCGGTGGGGGCGTCCTCGCTGTCACACCAGTTCAAGCTGGATGTGAGGTTCTTCCAGGAACTCCTGCCTATTTTCAACGGCAGGAAGATCATGGCCAAGCAGCTGTTGCCCTATCAACATCAAGTCGAGCTTGATGCGTGCCTTACGGGGTGCGGGGCGATAGCTGGCGACCAGTTCTATGCGAACCCCTTTCCCCCGGGCGTGGTGGAGGCAGGGCACACCATTGCCCATCTCGAGCTACTCAATATAGTAGTCGCTGTCAAGGTGTGGAGGGAGCGCTGGGCCGGCTGGGTGGTCCAGATTTTCTGCGACAACATGAATTCGGTTCACGTGTTGCAGTCCGGGCGCTCTCGCGATCTTTTTATGCGGGAGTGTGCCAAGGAAATCTTCCTCCACACAGCCGCTTGTGACATAGAGCTGCAGATTTGTCACAGGCCGGGCGTAAGCATGATTTGGGCCGACGCGCTCTCAAGGGAGCACACGGGCCCGGCTTACGCCCAATTCGTCCGACAGGACCCGCACCTGCAGGCCGCTACGCGCATCACAGTCCCCCAGGAGTACTTTAGGGTAGACAACAGGCTCTAACCCTTCTCGCACGCTTCGCGCTCACGACTCGCACGCGCCACATTAACCCTTTCCTTTTGCTTTGTAGGTTTGACGCATCTGCAGGAACGAGCCAGGACTAGGCAGACGCTTGCGTTTGCGCCAGGTACCAGGAAGAATCACAGTTCACACCTGCGACTTTTCCTTTCTTTTGTAGTGTTTTACGGCTTGCAAGCCTTTCCAACACCGCTGCGCACCCTGTTGCTTTTGGTGGAGTACCTCACCCTTTTTTACGCGGCCCCTAAGGCCATTGGTAATGTGGTCGCTTCGCTGCGCTTCCACCACGAGCGGCTCGGCTTTTCGTTTAAAATTTTTGAGCATTTGCAATTGCGGCTCGCGCTTCGTTCGCTCCCCTTCACGCTTAGAGCGAGCCATCGCCGGCCCTCCCGTTCCCTCCTTCACTTCTGGGTTCGCTCCTGGCCGCTGGCTGCTCTTTAGGGCCCTGGGCTCTCCCGTTCAGGGCACTCTGTCTTTTCGCTTTCTACTCTTTCGCGCGGCTCGCTTCGCTGGTTCCTGCGTCGGCCTTTGGGTTTGACGTTTCCAGATTCCCCACGCTGGCGGATCTTTCCGTCCAGGGGGACAGAGCGGCCCTACGCATTAAATTCTCTAAAACTAGACAGGCGGCCGACGGGGGGTTTTGGGCCCCCTTTCTGCCGGTCTCCTCCGGCCCTTGCCCGGTTCAGATGGCCAGGGTGCTCAAGCGGAGGGCGCTACGGCTTGGCTTGAGGCCTTCTTGCCCGTTGTTTTCCGCTTTCCGACAGACGGGCGGGGCCCCCCTTTCCCTTACTCAGGCCCGTGCTCGGTTGTTTCTCAGACAGTGCCTTCAACAGCTTCGTCTCCCTCTGCGGCGGTACTCTTTCCACTCGTTCCGCAGGGGGGGGTGTACGTTTGCGTTTCAGCAGGGTGCGGTTGAGTCAGATTTGGCTCTACATGGAGATTGGAGGAGTTCGGCAGTGCGCGCGTACTATCCCGCGGACGGAGCGCGGCTGCGGGTGGCGAGTTTGCTTTCAGGGAACCCCCCCCCTGTTGCTCCTTAAGTAATTTTCTCACTTTCCTCTTGCCTGCCTTAACTAACGTTTGCCGCGGGGAACCACAGGTCGGCCCAATTCTTAATACCTTTTACCACTTACTTCCAAATTCAAAACACACAGAGTTGGGCGTACCTTTTCCCCTGTAGTTAGGGTCACACACTTATCACGGGGAGCCAGGCTTCAGAGCCCTTTTTTCACACTTTTCGTAAGCTCAGTTGCGCACATGGGCGGTTACTGAGAGCCTGGCCCCCCCTTTGCTATGCACTGTTCAACTAGCAGTCTATAAACTTTTATGCTGTTACTTGCTCGAGGTACTGTATGCTATGTTTGCATGTTCTAACTGACTATATGTAAGATGGTTATTTTGTATCGAGTGTTCGGATACATTGTATCGACTTTTATTAAACTGTTATGCACCCTCCGCACTGGCTTGTTTTCTCTGCACCTTGTAATGTGTCGGGAATGCGACTTGTCGCATTCCGGGGCATTGCGGGTCGGTAGAGGACAAGCCTGGTCTTCGCTGTCGACCTCCTTCATGCGCGGGTCTAGGCCAGCCTGCCTGCTAGGCAGCAGCAGGTTGGTTTCGACCCCCGAGTTCCTTCGCCCATAGCTCAGCGGCTACTTTGTTGCCTTTGGTCGCGTGTCGCTCCGCACACGCCACCTGCAGTTCGGGACTACGTGACTCGCGTGGCGGCCCTTATTTGGCAGCCAGCGGGCTTGCTGTGGGCGGCTTGGCCAATCAGCGGCCGCTCTGGCAGCTCGCGTGCCTGCGGCTTGTGCGGGCTTCCCGCTGGCACACACTTTGGCTTTCGCAGCTACCGGGCTTACACCTTGCTTTCCCACCCGCCCTTGCCCCCTTTTTCTTTTACCCCCTTTTTTCTCGGAGTTTTCACTCCACGGTCGACAGCTGACCCCGCGGTTCCCGGGGAACCACAGGTCGGCCCAATTCTTAATACCTTTTACCACTTACTTCCAAATTCAAAACACACAGAGTTGGGCGTACCTTTTCCCCTGTAGTTAGGGTCACACACTTATCACGGGGAGCCAGGCTTCAGAGCCCTTTTTTCACACTTTTCGTAAGCTCAGTTGCGCACATGGGCGGTTACTGAGAGCCTGGCCCCCCCTTTGCTATGCACTGTTCAACTAGCAGTCTATAAACTTTTATGCTGTTACTTGCTCGAGGTACTGTATGCTATGTTTGCATGTTCTAACTGACTATATGTAAGATGGTTATTTTGTATCGAGTGTTCGGATACATTGTATCGACTTTTATTAAACTGTTATGCACCCTCCGCACTGGCTTGTTTTCTCTGCACCTTGTAATGATGCAGGTGTCGCTTTCTTGCAATAACTTTTAGTCAGGAATTCATGGTAGTGCGAAAATGATACCCAGTTTAGCATTAGATAAGCGTCACGTCTTGGGTATACACAATCTACCCATGCAGATTAATTTGAATGCAGCTTTCGTATCAATAAAACATTTACACACTGGAAGTGTACATATATGCTCACTTCAGTCTTTAAAATGTAGAAAATAAGATATTATCACATGAGATCGGATGAAATTGTCACCAATGTAGACCGCGATAAGGAGAACGTGGCAAATGCTGAATGTAGAATTCCGCTCTACATATACAGGTTGACCTTACCAGGACTGGGGTACATTTACAAGTGGCTTAAAACAATGTAACTGTGGCGCACTTGGCAAAACATACAGATCCAGTTGAACAGGGGAACAGCTGTGAGAGTGGCAATGTAATGCAAGAGCAGTTTTATCTCCAGCCATGATAATTCTAGGCTGACCAGCAATGGCAGTGTAGGCCTCTACAATCTCCCGTATAGGAGTAGTGCTGGGGCTGCCCCCTCCCCCCCCCCCCCCCCCCCCCCCCCCCATGGAGCTGATTTTCCTCATAGTGCAGTTGCAACTGCTGCTGCTCACACTGCTCCTCACACTACAGTTGCTGCCGCTCATACTGCAGCTCCATTTGCTGCTGCCCTTCCAATGCTGAGGCTTCTTTCAGCCAAAACACAAGGAAGCAAAATATTTTTGAAAACTATCTAGTCCATGTCATGTTGGTATTCATTTTTCAGATTTTTTGCATCATTTTGTATTCGCCAAATTAGCAACCAGCAGCATAAGGGTTAATACTGCTGCTACTGCTGCTGCTTTAACTAGTGCTACTTTTGCTGCTGCTGTCCATACTGCTGCTGGTGCTGCTTATCCTCTGCTCCTGCAGCTACCCAACTGGGGACTATTTACCAGTATGCTGCAGGTGGTCACAGGATAGTTATGAGGATTTATATCACCATGATTCGCCCGGCCTCCCACAGACACACTGTAGCCCACCAAGCAATTCGAGAGTGGAAGTTATTTCCATAATTCACACTCATACACACGGGGCACATGACACCACTGTTGCCCAATATGATACGTGAGGAACATCAACAATGCTGAAACCAGACTACGCATAATTACATGTTTGGGTAGAGTATTATGTAAAGGCCACTAACAATGGTAGAATTATGTATATACTATGCTAAACCTCTAATTATAAACACATCCGGAATTTCAATATTATCGAGTTCGTAACATCCCCATATGTGATATGAATACAGCTTCCCATCCCCATTTCATCCTAATTAATAGTGACAACAAAGTCTTACCAGTGTTTCCCAATGTGAAACGTGAAAAAGATCAACAAAGCATAACCAGACTCATATCTAAGTATTATGGAAAAAATCCCTTTACTACGGTTAGGCAATTTTCAATGAGATTCCAAAGTGTATAAGCATCCGGGAAGTAGACACCTACAATCTAAACACTTTCTAGGCGTAATAATCCCACTTATAATTTGAATAGGTTTTTCCCGCCCCATTTCATCTTTATTCATAGTTAAAACAAAACCTTACGTTTCCTCATTTCGTATTGTGGAGTTCTCAGTGTGACTAGTTTTGTTAACACTCCTGGATATATCGAGTGGACACATTTGGGACTGTTTGTTTTTGTAGGTCCGGCACTATGAGTGTGTTGGAGGTGAGGTTTGTATATGTAGATGCACTGTATTGTTTGAAGCTGAGCGGGCCAGCCCTGAGTGAGTGGCTGCATTGTAGTGCACATCACGCATGCGGTTGATTGGAAGCCGCCGCACCTCATGCTATGGCAATCTTCTCGCCCCTGCTCTGCCGTGGTCCCACTATCACTGTATCATTAGAAGGGGGAAGAGATTGGATGAGCCCCTCTCCACACATTAATCACCACGAGAAGCTTGCAAATATTCGTTGTGGGCTCCATAAATGGCTTCCTTGCTTAATGCTGATGGTGGCCTATTCCTGTTGCAGTCCCCTTACTGTTCGTGCCATCCAATCAGATGGCCGCTAACGCCATATAAAATCTCAACTACTTTAGAAACCATGTCCTTTTCCCTGAATATTTTCATTTAACAAGTTCTTTATGAGGGTTTTATCGCTTTTTGCGAATTAGTGGACCGCCTTCCTGAAATGGTGTAATAATTGTCAGCATAAAGGAAGGGACTTACCATCTTTGTCCACCTAACGGCCTCCGCTTCACAGCTAAGAAAGTGCTGTTGGATAGCGGCGAGTTTTGGAAGAAATACACGTAGTGTCCACGGATTATTTTTGTATGAAGACTGTTAAGTCATAAGCGTCCAAAAGGAACGTCCAACCAAAATATTGCGATGACTATATATACATATCTTACATACCCTCAGCATATAGAAATACACCACTAATAATTACATACAATCACAGGGTTCATTTTCCTATTTTTATTTCAAATGATAGCATATTTTGGGGAATATTTTGGGAATCCCTGCTACATTGGATTGGGTTTATCGATTAATGTTTAACATGAATGTTTTTGATGAGTTTATATGTATTATTAATATTCATGATTTATCAAACACTTACTATGATAGATATTCAAAACAATTTGTTTATACAAGAAAGCAATGTGAAAACACTAATGACGCCATGACATAGATTTAAAAAATCCAAAATTAAGAATTGCATCTGCGAAATACATTTTCACGTGAATGCTATACAGGCTTAATATATGTACTGACCCTACTTAGACCCTTTCTTCAAGTGACAGAGGTACAAGCGGCAGAGCATATTCTGTAGACTAAGTGCAAATTCGTCCTTATTGATACTGAAGCAAGTGGAACTCCAGTGTGCCAGAGTCAAATTGTATGGATAAAGTCGATCAGTGGGATTGTACATGTCACTAGTGCTCTCTCCTTGCGGAGCACTTCAGCGGCTGATCTAATCAATGTTAAGGTGGGGCAGGTGAAATGCATTGCTAATTGGATAGCTCTTGAACCTGCGGTCCACGTCTAACTAGGGGAACATTAGAAAAGGAGTGCTTATGACATGTGCTGCCAAGATGACTTATCTAGCATGTGGCTACGATTACGTAGCCTACCTCATAGGTTCGCCTACATGTACGTTGTTTCGCACCATAAGCTAAAATTATATATTCTAACTACATGTAAGCATAACAGAAAAGAAGGTGTGTAGGTTTGATGACGTCTGACAGTATGCCATGTTACAAGTAATCGTAATGATTTCTGAAATACTTTGTTTTGTGCCAAAGTAATGTTTTGTGCCACATAACAATGTCCCTAGAAAAACAGTTTGGTGGTATAACTGTATTGTTCAAAACATCTGCGAACCTGTTCTCTTACCCATACCGAATTAGCCCACATATGCCTCCACCTATATCAAATCGTCACCAGTCAACCTCTCATACATCAAAATGGAGAACCTTATATCCCCATATTTTGACGGTAAACAAGCTCTTTAACCCACAGTCAGCACATTCCCGAGCACGTGGCAACGTGAGTCCACCTGCAGTAAATGCGTGTTTGGTGGTTGACTGCTTGTTGCGGTCAGTGTTACCACAAGACGAGGAGGACAGCCTAATTCAATCAGTGGTGATTTTGTGGCTCACGCTAAGGCTGTTGACGGGTAGGTTGGAGGCCGGTGCCAGAACTCGTAGTTAGACATTTGCTTCCGCTAAATTGCGTACATGCATCGATGCACCTCACTAATATCTCTCACCGGTTAGCTCATTGTCCGGCAGTACTCATCTATTCAATATAATTTAGTCTAAGTGCTCAAAGACGTTCGGTTTCCTACTCCAATCTAGACAACTGGCATTCCACAATTTTCCTTTCCCATATATATATATATATATATATATATATATATATATATATATATATATATATATATATATATATATATATATATATATATTTATATATATATATATATATATATATATATATATATATGTATATATATATATATATATATATATATATATATATATATATATATATATATATATTTATATTTATATATATATATATATATATATATATATATATATATATATATATATATATATATATATATATACATATATATATATATACATATATATATATATATGTATATATATATATATATTCATATATATATATACATATATATATATATATATATATATATATATATATATATATATATATATATATATATATATATATGTGTGTGTGTGTGTGTGTATATATATTACGCATTTCTGCATAGTTGTCTTTTTCATTGAAGTCCATACTTTTCAACTTTAAACGCGAGGCAATATAGTAAGCATTCCGTACAGCATAAAAGAAAAACAAAACTGAGAATTAACAAATCTCCTCTGACACAGACCTGCATTTTTAATCTCATGGTGTAGGATATTTTGTAAAGTAACTCCCTCCAGTAAATACTTCCCTCTCGATTATGCATGCATACGTTTCGAGTGTCAAGTATTTTCTCGGGTCATAGACTGAGACTAA
This sequence comes from Maea johnstoni, assembly GCA_963942565.1. Taxonomy (NCBI): domain Eukaryota; kingdom Metazoa; phylum Annelida; class Polychaeta; order Spionida; family Magelonidae; genus Maea; species Maea johnstoni. The sequence continues at coordinate 59,012,572 of OZ012685.1, read as the reverse complement.
ACTATTTATTGCCAACGCACGTTTGTAATTATCAAAACAAAAGCAGAATCTTATTTCTATATTAAGCAAAATTCTTAAGGATATTTATTCTTGTACTGGCATATGTAAGATGTGATTACGCAGATGCGTATTATATAAGACTTGGGTGGCCAGGTAGGTGATGTGAAACATACTACCTATTTAGCCAAATCCACCAGAACATCTCTTTAATATGGGCATATAAAGCCAGTCTTGTCCAGCTGGAAATATTAATTTGACAATGCGGTGTGATTGTCGTATTAGTCATATGTGTAGGGGAAGCATTGCCTGCCTGGGAGGCAAGCACCTTTATACCTTTCACGAGTAGGCCTCTGACCTTTGAATTAATGTCAGGCATAATTATCGCAAACAATGGCTGGACTCCTGGCCCCCGTGACCGTTCACATGCCAGGCGGGCATAAATCATTCTCCTCATCCCTCGAATCACTTTATACGAGGCCTGAAAATCGCATCTGTGCGCTGGAGTTAGCCTTTTATACACAGAGCTCCCTTTTCCTCAGACCCAATCTATTATTCAATGTATAGATCCAATCAGACATTGCAAAGAGCATTCTTGAGAGCAGCAAGGCCTCGCCAAATAATCTGGTAAGACGCAGATAATTCTACGCCCGGAAAAGGAGAATTCGGTCAAAACACATTTAGACCTCTCATTACAGAATTGCTTTTGACGTACATCGTTAATCTATCTTTTGCTGCCCTCTCCGCCACGTGTCCTTTGGGTGGATTGTAGATACACACATATGATGTCACTGTGTGGTGATCAGACATTTCACTTACGACCACAGTGCTAATATGATAATGTGCCTCCCTCAGCCTATCATAACTTCTACCTATTCCACAATATCTCGATACTAGAGGATCAGTGTATCACGCTAGAGAATAAGCAAAGCCTTCAACAATTTCGACAATAGTAGGGACTACTCTTTTGGCTAAGCGGCCTAGTACATTGCAAGCCTAACTTAGGATTGATGAATATCTCTGTTCCTTTCTGGATCCCCACTAGGGGGTTGGCCTGATCGCTACATGACTGGTACATGTATATATATAAATATCAAACGAACAATGTTGGTAGATAACAGACGGGATTTCGTACACATATTAATGCAATATTAACACCAAAATCAGTCTAATTAGCGGTATCTATTTCAAGCTATGTCCATATCACAGAACTTGTTCTCGGAGAGGAAACGTACTTAAGATTATGGAGAGACCCTAATTGCCTTTTTGGAATGTTGTTTGGCCTTTGGAAACGGGGTTGATGACTTCAACGACGAAATGCATTGTAACCCAAAACATTTTGTTCTGACATTCATTACAGAATTCCCTAGAAAGCCGGGCTGTTCAATTTATTTGCCCGCAAATTAGTGCATCAGTCTGGCCGCTCCGTGGAATTCACAATGAAAACTCAGATTCTCCGAGTCGATTCCTTCGGGTGCCAGGAACACAGTACCTTAATGAAAGACCCTTACAATTTCATAGGTTTTCAAATCGATTTTCTCGACTTGGAGTGCCCCAATGGAATTCTCAACCTTTTCCTTTCCAGGTTCTTTGCTGCCAGCTGAGGCTAGATGCAGACCATAATCATCTGACTACGGTGATGATGTGGCTGCCTGCGAGCACAGCCACGGAGAACCTTGATTGATAGTTCAAGGAGAAAGATATGACCAGTGGCGCTATTCAAAAACAACAACAATGGCATCGAGAGCAATGTGATGGAAGAGACAGTGCCATATTATGAATTCTGGGAATTTCTATGTGGATTCTAGTCAGGCTATCCGGGATCCTACATAACAACCTGACTGCAATTGTTAGCCTATTGCATGCATCTAAACGCCAGTGTTTGGGTAAAGGGATTACAAGTACTCTCCATGTTGAGCTGATAACCTTATAAACATTGCACTTACAATATTTTCATATCATATATACTGAAGACTACTTTTAAAATGTAATATTTATTAGGGATCGTATGCACGAGCCATTTTTTCCACTGCATACTCAATAACTGCACCAGTATTGTATGTTTGTATGTTTATTGACTGTA
>OZ012685.1:58988877-59006377 GCA_963942565.1 Maea johnstoni | reverse complement strand
TTGCATGGATTATAATAATGGTATTGATAGCCTGAATAGCTTTGCAAATATGGACATGGACGGATTCGGTTATTTGTCTTCAGTTAGAGCACTCTTTGATTCAACAGTTCAAAATTGAATGGAACAGATCAATAGTGTAACTATTGACATAAATTAGCCTGCTGTCTCCTTGGAAAAAGCGCTGGCTGCACAATGCCTCGAACATGCTCCTGCCAGTCTTGTTTGTCCGCAAAAGTGCTTAAAATGGAGCGAAGCTTTCTAATAAAGCTTGCCGGAAGTACTGTGCATGATCAAGGAAATGGCTGTATAGATCAAGCTAATGACGCTTCTAAACTCCGGATCCTTTCGGCAGACGTCGTCGATGCCGCGTGCGTGCACTGTATAATTGCAGCCCTCAGCTCCGATATGATAGTATTTCAGAGCTTGAGATGTACCGAAAACAATTCAATTATTCAAAACCGCCCGCGAGCTCACCGTAAACAAACTAGATTTCCCTCCTGTAAAAGCACGTGGCTGAGGGCGACGCATCAGGGATGTTTTCAGCCTCTCTCAGCGAATGAAATTAGGTGAACATTTAATCGTCTGCAGATGGGTCCCCCGTCGGTACGTCTAGGAATTTTTAGCGAGGCATAATCAGATCAAGGCAGGTAGCACACGGGAAATTACACACCTACTTCTTTCTGTGGTCGCCTTGCGCTCACATTGGTTTAACCGACAATGGCCTTGAGTAATAAAGGAGCTGTGAGTGCTACTGGTAAGGGCGAGTAACTGGGGAGAAGAGGTGGAAACCTGGCCTAGTATATATATATATATATATATATATATATATATATATATATATATATATATATATATATATATATATATATATATATATATATATATATATATATACACATTTCGAATTTGGAATTTTTGGGTTCTCGTCACTTTTTCTTTCATATGCTGTCTACTAGGTCGTGACCGAAGTACACCAAGAGCAACCCCATGCAAGACCCCAAGTGACTGGCAACTTTCCCACATGCCTCGCCAGGATTTGAACCCGGGCAGTGGTGAGAGACAGGTAACAGTCAGTGGCAGCCCACGGCAGACGAAAAGAAAACATAGATCCCATAACACTCTGTAATTCATATCTATACCTCGAGAGCATGCATCTCACTGAAGCCATTTCACAATCTCATGGACTTCGCAATGATCATCCCGCATAGATCTTAAAAGTGTATCGACCATTTGAGGTATTGGGCTTGTACATTTTTTAAAGCCAGAATATTTAGATATCAAATGGCTGATGCCTATGTAATGTAATGTTTATTGACCCTATAAATGTACTTAGTTGTGAAATCAAAATACATTGACAACTGAGATTTAGAGTGATAGCAACAACAACAGATAAGAAAAAGGACTATAAGGGAAAAATACAAACTGAGATAGCATTACTGAAAACCTAATGTACGTCCTCAACATATACCAATATGTATGTGGTGGGTACTCTTAATAGGAAGTATTCTAAACTCAGCATGAGGACAAAAAATAAATCAAGAGTAAGTAGAGAGTAAATGACGTCAGTCACTTAGTGCGTCTATACATCACATTGGTAATAGAGGGGAAAGTTGATGTTTATCAGTTTACCCAAAGAGTGATTACGTCAACGGTGTCAGTTATGTCGACAGCAACTCAAAGCGTATTCTCAGAGCAGTTTAGATTTACTCCCATACCAATTAGAGCTTCTGACTAGGCTAGTGAACTGTAAATTGATTTTAGGAACACATAACGTAGGAGTAAAGAAACGACACCCAAAGGCAAGTCGTGATAAAGCACTGAATTCTTGAGATAATTTCTAAAAATCACAGCGTACTACTAGGTATAAGTGAAGCACACCAAAATAGATTCTATTTTCAAATATGTTCAACACATATAGAAGGAATAAAAGCATGCTATTACTTTACTGTGGACAATGATATCCAATAAGCGACGAAACAAAATTCTAGGTATTTCGTACCTAGCCAATTCCCTGTATAGAGTAATGATGGTACACGCAATACATTTTGATAATGTGACAAATTAAACTTGTCTGCATATGTAGACAGAGTTTACTGTCAGTTAGTTTCCATTGGACATAAAGGGTTATGAAGTATCCTATGTTTACTATATACACTAGTGATCTATAACAAATGTATAACTACATATGCATTCATAACCTCTATCTTTTGCAAATGTTGTTATTAATATATTCTAAATCCAAACTTCTTTGAAAAGCTTAAAAGGTTCAATATATGAGTAAGATGACTACTTCCTTCAACTGAAATTATTACATTATGCTGCACTAATTTAAAAAACATATACCTTAACAGTATCCATAAAAAGAAAAATGGCAGGAAGAAAACGACGAAAGGAGTACAACTAAACAAGTGCAAATATTGAAGAGGGTCTCAGGCGTTAATGCTTGTTTCTCATTTGTGCTAGCCCCTGTTACTAACAGGTAGCTTATGGTGCGCTGCGATATTTCATTTCAAATGGTCTTAGGCCAAGGTCGAATGCGTAGCGCCAATTTAGACATAGGAAACCAAAATAGTATCTCGACAAACAACTTGATAGTTCAAGTTCCTTCCCCTCTAATATTATGACCCTTTTCGTATAAGGCATATTACTCGTTCATGTTCGTGTAACCCAGGGTTTCAAATTGATTCATATAATCAAGGGTTAGATATAAAGTCGATTTCCTAGAACGACGCCTAAATCAAATACAAGCATTTACAGAAAATACATTGTAAAAGTACACAATCATGAACTTTTACCATAATCATGCTCTTCAATACTAGTTTACTACTAGTTTGATAATAGCATTCCTGGATTATCTTTTTTGAGCATGACATACTCAGAGGTCCCACCTTCATGAAAAGATGCTATGATATCGTCTAACGCCACGATAAGCTGTTATTTCTACTTACCACTCAGATGAATACACATTTCGAAACTTACCTAAAAAGAAAAAGGAAAGAATGTGTTAAGCATGGTATTATCATTCCATATAATACATCAACATATTTTGATATACACAGCACTGTGCATATATTATCTAATGTGTGGTTAGTCAGAGATATTTTTAAAAAGTAAGTTTAAGATATAGCACTAATCCGTGGTGTTTACTACAATTCCAGAAACATCGTATCAGACTCTTAATATCTTTATAATATGCTTTTAGTAATTTGCATATCATTTTGGAACAAGACCATTCTACAAGTATCTAAAAGATGTGTTAGAGTATAACAATGTTCTAAAAGTATATCAATTATTGAACGTGCGAGACCACAACAGCTTTGGCATGTTTTGTAAGAGTATATTTTGACTGTCGTGCCCATTTCTACAGGTGCATGCTGAAAATCAGAACGTCGGAAAAGCTAATTAGTTCTAAGCAAATGAAACAGACATGATGTTCAGTATCAAATTACGGTGCTCCAATATTAGGTTGTCTCTGCTGCAGTCTTCTCTTGTGATGATAACAAGCGACAGCACGGGGAATAATAGAGCAGCAAACGCGTGGCCATACTGCATGAAACACACACCATAACATGATTGCGGCCAGTTATTGTTTGGCCTATGAGGATGTGTACAGCACATCATCGTCATCATATTTCAGGCAATCAAAAATCAGCTACCTACAAATAACACGAGAATCTATCATACATTGTAGGTACTTTGTATATCTCAATGTTCGTAGTATATAAGTACCTCTAGAAATCACGAAATGCTATCAATAACCCATTGACAAATGGAAATAACAGTCACTCATCTTTCTCTTGGTGTAGCAAGTCGGTTTAAGTTTCCAGATTTTGCCATCCCTGCGTTTACTTGATTATTTAGACGATACATAGTATACATCACCTGATAGGTGCTATAAGAGGAAATGAACAAAGCTTAAAATATTCACCTAAAAATAAAGGCGCATGTAGCCTCCCGGCAAAAGGGTAAGACATGAAGGATTAAAAACGGAAAACTATTTCCCAATTGCACTTTATGAACCGAGCACCATTAAATCTCTCAAATGGAAAGGTGTCACATTTTTTTCTAAATGCTGTTACATTCAAATGTGATAACTCACATTTTAGATTGCATAACCTTTGGACAAAGTCTGAATTTGAAAATATATTGGTAGTCTCATCTTTGAAATACTCCTATCTATAGACGTGCCAAATATCAAACAACCCCGTTAGCATTTAATAGAAAATATTACGGCAACTTTTGATGGGTAAGAATAGGTTGGAACAGTCTTCTCTATGAGCTGCTCCTAGCACAGAGAATCATTTTCCTTGAGGCTACCCTTTGATCTCTCTTACAGCAGATGAAAGCAGAGTTATCCTTCGCTACTAGACCTGTGAGGTCGGCTTCTTTGAATAGACGGGGGGTCTTCTACTCTGATTTCTTATACATAAAACATGCCTGTATTAAGAATTAATATTTTAGGCAGTCCTGCTGGGAGGAGATAATGGATGCGGTAATGACATGGTGCAGTGTGCACCCAACAACTTTTGTTTAATTATTCAATTTCATCAGCAGGAGGATTGAATAGACTAAAGCACAACGAACACAGAGGTGCAGCGACCATAAACTGTTGAGGTTTGCTACAAGAATGTGTTCTGACCACAAAATAAGATCATAACAGGTCCGGGTGGTACCCTAGTGTATGGTAAAGATAGTAAGCATTTCTGACATGTGGCACCTTTTCCAAGTAAGACATTAACTTGGTGAGTTGATGGGGCCAAAGTTTCGAAACAAAGGCGCAGCGACCATTAACTGTTAGAGGTTTGCATCTGAGGGTGCGTTCTCACAACAAAAACTGCATATTTCAGTTCAGGTGAATGCCCCAGAGCACGGCTGAACGAGTCTCATTGGTGGGAGTTTTTTCTAAGTAAGAAATAAGCTTAGTGACTGGCTGGGGCCAAGGGCTCGACAGTTAGTTAGATTAGCCGCCCAGACTGCGAAGGAGTCACCACCTAATGTGCCCTTTGAGGGGAGTGCTGCTGTAAGTTTCCTTTCAATTCTCAACGACTATCACTCACGCTGTTCGCTGATTCCCACATCTCTTCTTCCAAACATGTCTGTGTTTTTCCTCCCCTGTCCTCGGCGATAGGGCCTGTCATGCATTTGTCAAGAGGCCTATCGATTAATCACCTTACTATTATGTCTTGCTCGATAATTTGTATCACAAACTCCACAATGGTCAGCTTCAGAGTGGTCTTAAAAGGGGCTCAATTCCCTTACTTGTATTTATTCTACCATTTAAGGTTTGGCAAGAAGATCAGTGTGGAGGAAGGGAAGTGGTCGGGTAGGAGACGACTGGTATAATTATGTGTGAATAGTTCTCTGTTGTACAGATTTTTGTTTTGTTTATGTTTTTTTTCTTTACTATCTTTTATTTGATTGTATAGCAACCAATTATCGTCAATGTAATTTTCAACATGCCAAGCATGCATCTTAGAGAATTGCAACTGCCATGTTGCACACAAATGTACAACGATATGCAATATATTGCCACGATGGTGCATACGTAACGATATCCTTAAAACACCCCTGCAAGGTTAATGGTATATTGACACATGAATGATGGGGGAAAATTAAGAACAACTAAGAAGTTTGTGGCTTAAGATTACATATAGCTTAACGTGACTGAGGGACAGGTGAGATATGAATCTGGTATTTTCCCATTTAGTTTTCTTCACGTTTATATTTGTATTTTTCTTTATTACATTATACTTTTTTAACACACACACACACACATATATATATATATATATATATATATATATATATATATATATATATATATATATATATATATATATATATATATATATATACTGTTTAATTTTCTTCACGTTCATATATTTGTATATTTCATTATTACATATACTTTTAACACACATACACTGCTGTCAACGGTGGGCCACATTTTATTGTAAATACAGTAAATACACACAACTTCATTTCCCGAGTTATGTCATTCACACTCTCTACTCAGCGTGACATAAGGGCACCCGTGTTGTCATGCTCCAGGATGAAAGTGCATTCATCATTGACGACTATGACAGAAACCACTATACTAGCGGGTCCACTAAGGGGTGACGCAGTTGGCAATCAGCATCTAAATACAATTAACAGGACGAGGTCCATAATGACAGCGTGGTCAGGTTAAAATTTAATCCTGCTGCTATACCCAAGTGACAATGGAATGCGTACTGCCACATACATCAGGTGCCAATAAAATGACAAACGGATGAGCAAGCATTGGAATGATCACTCTGAATGTACAGATGTCCCTATATCTGAAAACTGAGTAATGTACTCATTGAAGTGTACAGTTGCAGTGAAGCAATACAAATTTAATCAAAATCCGACAACTGGTCGTATGTCGTGGAAATTACTTTGGCTTTGTCCCAACACGATATTTGATTTCCTTTTCAGGTTCACATGTACACCTGTTCAGAACAGTAATTAAGTCCTATAACAACTGCTAAAATGTGAGGCTTCTATGCAGGTTTCGGTAGTTACCTGAATATTCTAGGATAAAGCTTACAATAAGTTTAATTTGAGTTGATTTGATATCCAATGGGCCAGGAGTTGCAGGTGTGTTATATGAAGGAGTTTCTGACAATTTTTAAGATGATCTCACCTTAAAGTTGATCTAAGATAAGTGTTTGTGGGTTGTTTACAATATAAACGTGCGGCATTGTGAAGGGTTATCAATGGTGCCTTGTGACTGAAAATCCTTTTATGATGATTGGTTATTATTGTCCGTTTCACCAGAATCTAAGCTGTTAAAACCGACAAGTTCACATCAAACAAACACACCCGCCAAATGCAAGAAGCAGATAGGTTGTATGCAGTTTTCTAGAGAAGATATCATAGATTGATTTTGTTACTGCCATCTATGGACCGTGACGCTGTCCATTAGATGAATTCAGGACATCCTGCCTGGATAGTTACCGTATTCCAAAAGTAGTATTCAGGCGAATTCTTCTTTATTAAATACATCTACATAGTACTTTCGGGTAGCAGGAGCCTATTCTGATTGGTATGCGATGGAATGCGGCATACATCAAGGGGGTTTCCTTTCCCTCTTGAAGTATGTCGCTTTCATCGACCCCCTCTTGCGCAGTCTTGAGAGGTCAGAGATAGGCTGCCGGGTCGTCGGTATACCCTCCAACCCCGTAGGGTATGCAGACGACATGGCGACGGCTAACCTGTCAAAGCTCAGTACGGACAGGTCTCTAGGCATTATCAGCGAACACGCAAAGAAATGGAGATATACTTATAATGCCAAGAAAAGCGTGGTACTGATCTTTGGCGAGACCAAGCGGGGGCATGACAGAGATGCGAAACAATACTTTGTTTTGGATGGTGAGAAGATCCCAGAGAAAACCGAGTATGACCACCTAGGTATTAAAAACTGCTTATTCCAATATACCATACCACGTACTGAGGATAGAATTAGCAGGGGTCGAAGAGCCTCTAACGCTATAACCAGTATAGGAATCCATAAAAAAGGTATCACCATGTATGCATGCTCTATCATTTATTGGTACATTATAGTACCCACAGTGACCTATGGATGTGAAGTATGGGTTCTAAGCAGCACTGAAATTGAAGAGTTGAGAAAATTCCAGAGGTATGTGGGAAGAAAATGCCAACGATTCCCGAAGCGTTCTCCAAATTACAGTGCTTTAGATACCATTGGGGTGGAGGAACATTGATAGAGTAGTTCAGGTAAAGAAACTGATGTTCCTACGGACTATCCTAGTAATGGCTGGTGATGACATCGTCGATATGGCACATGTAGATAAGTTGTTAAAAGAGGCGAACATTTAGACACACAAACATAGCTCTAAACGTGTATGAGATAGGGAGATGCCATGACAACACAACGCACACTGTTTACCAGGGTTCTCGACCCCAGTGTCTTCTTGTGTCCATTACTAGCTTGAGCATGTTATTGGTGGACATGTTTGTTTTACTTGTGATGTGTATATTTACAGAGAAAATCTCTCATCCCTAAATAGACATGCATGGGCGGCTAGTGGTGCTGGCTCAATAACGTATGTGCCTCTTTTTAACTACTGACCAACTTCTACGGGTATATCATCGTTTTCGCGACAAATGTTATAAAAAGTTCTAAATCACTCCCGTTTTTGGTTAATTCATGGATTCACAGTGACCACAGCGCATACAGCAGCGACTATCTAGATATGTGTATTACTCATTGGGAGCATTTACGAATGAAGTAAACATTGGTAAGCTGTGTATTCAAAAACCAGTTGAAATAACATTTTTCGTATAAAGTTGTTTTTCCATGCCCTTTGCGGTTTTTCTGAATGGAGAAAATCTTTGGATGTTGAACTGTAAAAGATGAATTCATGTCAAAAGGATATAGGAAGTAGACGTGCGCACCTTCGTCATAAATAACTCAATAGCTTCGATGATGAATGCCTTTTCTATACATTCCTTATTCCCCAAGGGGGGGGGGCAATCCTTGTCTAATGAACAGTTGTGTTATAAGTAAACCAGTATACCTTTTCATTTTACAAAGTAGCTGCCTTTAATCAAACTAGAGAACTAGCAAATTGAACTCCTTTTCCCCTTGTAGTTTTCGTTTGGTAGGTTCCTTTAGTCTCTGTTTGTGTACAATATACATCTACATATCAAGGAGTGTAAAACGAGTAAACAGAGCATGGGGAAGTAGTAAAATGAGTACTTGTGTAACATACATAAACAGCATAACTTTGCACCTAATGGCGGTATAAATAGGTTATGTAAGACGAAATAATGATATAGAGTGGAAAAAATATTATTTCCACTATTGTTTTATTTGTATTTCACAATTTACTAAGCTCATATGATTCACGCTGTTGCTCTCCGACACCTGACGCCCACAGACGTACTTATCCTGCCTTCTACATGTACATTTACCTGATCTCATGAGATCAAATAGTATTAAAATGACGTCATTTTTTATCATTGGGATGTTTGTGGTAGGGTTGTTGTAGCGACGCCGACTTAGCGCTTGCTATATTAGATAAGTTGTAAATAAAGTTTACGATGTTTCACTGCCAACTTGACTTGTGTTCTTCAATGGTGCAGTTTGAGTAAAGTACCCAACGCTGCTGTACATGGAGCAAGTACATCGATCATGCATCCATTAATACTTCTGATGCTAAGGCTTAACTTTCAACCAAAGCACAAGGACGCAAATAACTTTGGAATCCATCTAAATCCTGTCATGTTGGTTTTTATTAGGAAGCTCTCGCTGAGTCCTATCAGAGTACCCATTTGGCACGGTTTCAGCCATTTTTTCATGTTTTTTGCATCGTTTTGTGTTGGCAAAATCAGCAATCAGTACCATAAAGGTTAAGTATTATAAATGCACAAGCATGTGACTCTATGCGTGTGTGACAACCTGCTGCGAGTTGGCTTCACTATGGGATATTTACGGTTGGAAGTCGCAGTGCATAGGGATTACAAACTGATTTCAGTCAACATAGTAGTGAGTTACATGTGTACTAAGCAGCATTTTCGCCGGTGATATCAGCTTACGATGCAAATGAGTAGAACCAACGGCTATGTGCGTTACGTCACAGAGTCGGATAACATGGTTTATTTATACGTGGTATAATTCATTAGGTGGGGTGGGTTAACAAGTTCATCTATGCTTCACATACCACTGGCATACATCTGGTGCCATATTGTCAGGATCAATAATAAAGTGACCATGTAGTAAAGGGATCGTAGTGTTATCCTGAGGCACGTTAAACTAAGCCTGCTATATTTACATATATATATATATATATATATATATATATATATATATATATATATATATATATATATATATATATATATATATATATATATATATATGTATATATATGTATATATATTGGATTCTTGACCACCATTCAATTGTTTCGTATCTTTTGTGTGTAAAATCGCCTTTTCGTATGTTTAACTTGGACATACATGTATATTTCAAAAATTAGTTCAAGAAAAAAACGACTATACCGCTTGGTATCGGAAACACATTCATGATGTGATATGGCTGACCCTAAAGAACCAGCTTAGATAACCTTTGTGAGGACATAAGTCATCATACATAAGTCAAACAGTTCATCTTAGCTTTAGAGGTAATGTACGAACAAAGTCTAAGAATGTGAATGATTTTTCCGGGCCCAATTTCATCCTATACCCTTTAGGTCACCTCTTAGATGCAAACATTTTAGCCCCGTTCTTGAGGTGTTTACTTCGACAATGTTTTACTGCATATGTATTAACTATTATATTTTTGTTAATAACTTCGCCTGTCGAATTCATATCTTTGCACAATAAGTACTCCCACTGTGGCTCCCTCAGAAAGAACACTCCGAGTGTAATCTACACTGCACATGCATGCGGAGTATTGGAGATGGGCTTAGGTAGTATACAGCTATCTAAGAGTGATGCGTAGTCAGGAATATTCTGAACCATGTTTTCGAGTATGAGAGATCCATACGGTGCCATATCACCACTTGTGTAGTAGGTCAACGGTTACCATATGGCCGGGTGTTCCCTGACCGATGTCTCGTACCAATGACCAGAGGCTATAGTGCTGGTGCTATTGACGAGCAGATGGTCAGCCAGGAGTTGACATTAGTAAATATGGGTACTCGGGCGCGATGGATGTAAATAGTTCTTTCGCGTGGAGCAGTGCGGATGGAGAATGGCCAGCAGGTTGGGATGAGGATGAGGAGGAGAGAGCAGACCGGCACTGTGCCAGTCTCCTTATCCCCACAGATCCACCTGCGTGCCCGCAAATGTGTCCGAGAGATCATCGACTCAACACTGACTTAATGATAAGACCATCTCTAACTGTCCGGCGGGCGGCGGGCTGCTGTTCGCAGCCTCAAAGGCAAATCCCACGCAAGCCCAAAGTCGAGTGCAACGGCTCGTGGCTGTAAAACACCGGCTTCACTTTAATTTCCTATGTAGGGGATTAACACGCCTCCCCCGAGAGCAGACTGTGTGCTGTTGAACACTCTAGAAATTGCTCTATAGTATAATAAACCTTTACCATAAGCCTACCAACTTCAAATCCTATCAATTTACTTGGGAGTTACTGACCCCTGCATGGCGGTAGATATTTCATATTCTACGAGGTGGCGATGGCTGGGCGTAGCGTCGAAGGAGCTTCGCCTGTATACCGCTGGCCTCTTGGGCGATTTCTCAGCGGCGTGATTAGGCTAGCGGCCAAAACCCAAAATTTTGGATTCTGTTGCACCCCCATGTAAGTAAAAGTTTGACACTGTAGGCTGATAGGTACATATATGTACTTCAAGAAAATACTTTGTCGCGGGCCTGGGTCATGGTCAGTAAGGAGATACTGGACATCAAACTGACCACTCTCTGGATAAATGCTTTGCTATTATGAGGAGCAAGGGAATAAGTAAATCATGCACAGATCTTGATAGGAGTGGTCAAATCTATAATGTGACCCCTCATTTTGAAGCTCACATATTTCTCTTTAAGATGGCATAAACTTTGTTGTCCCTGGTGACCTTGGTCCAAAGGTCAAGGTCATGAAATCAGATTTTTTTATGAAATTGGCATGGCAGGAATGAAATGGATGTAAAAAGTTTTTTTATATACTACTAAAGTTTCTGAATATTCATTCTAGGTGTTTGTTTGTGTACAAGAATATCTTATCAATAGAATCTACATGTACAATAAACATTTATTTGTCAAATTAACCTTTGGTGCACTATTGACCATAGGAGTACAGTTAAAATGGCGAAGCTAGTTCAATATGTACACTGCTTAACACAGTCAATTCTGCTGTGCGTGAGTGATTATTAATCAGGTAGGTATTTCGGTCAGTGTAGATGATGTTAAGTTGGCATGAAATATGTTGTCCCTGGTGACCTTGGTCCAAAGGTCAAGGTCATGAAATCAGAAATTTGTAAATAAATTGGCATGCTTGGATGAAATCAATACAGAAACTTCTTATTTTGATAAGTACACTTTCTGATTTTTAATTCTAGGTGTTCATTTATGTACAACTGTATAACAGAAATAGAACTGACATGTTTTATAAACAATTAATTGTGTTTTTGACCTTTTGTCAACTCTAAACTTAGGGGCCTGTTCAAATTTGTTGCACTTACAAAATGCTTACCAAAGCCAATCCATCTGTTATATACTATGATGATGTTCAGTCATGTCCAATTCCATGTAACCTTGAACCAGATGATTCGTGACCTTCAGCCAAAGGTCAAGGTCACAGAAAAAAACAGTTATTAGGTTGTATAACTGGGAAAAATCTTTGCTGCTGGGTCTGAAATATGCCATTTTCTTAAATTTGAGTTTAAATTAATGTCCAGGGACAAAAATGAAAATTCTTTTGGTAGAATGGTAAACAGCAATATGTAGTTAAAACCTTACTAGGCTTTAAGGATGACTATAGTCTTGAAACCCTACTCATCTGAGTCATCGTCACTGGACACACTGTCACTTTCATCTGAATCGTCACCAGTATCGACACACTGGTCCACATCTCCACCACACAGACAAGCAGGTGTGCATTTCAATCCACGCTGTGCACACTTGCACTGCCTTTTTGCACATTTGGAGGTTTTGCATCGACAGGTGGTAAGCTCTACAACCTCCTTTGGTGCAGATTCTTGAGTCATCAGTTCTGGAAGCAACCCGTCTTCTGTTCCAATCCATCCATGTCCGCCAGGGGGTGGAATATCAGGTTTTGCTACAGGTGCAGATTTCCACACGACACACTGATAATTGCATCGTTTAACATGCTGAGTAAGGCTGTCTCTGCATGGTGGCAAACCCTCATTCTGCTTGGCATGTTTGCAGAATAGATTATACCTTACTGTGTTGATATCCGTAGTAACAGGGTCTGATTGGTATAGCTGACAGACAAAGTTTCCACATACTTTCATCACCTCTTGTGGGATCTGCAAGGAATCACCAAAACTGCGCAGACTCTGATATCTTTCTTGGTTTCCTCTTAGGACATCTAGTCCCTTTTTCTTCCCTTTGCCCTTGAAACAGCTGGTACTGTCACAACCAGTCAGGGCGTGGTATGGAAGAAGGAGGGTACACAGGTCAGCACCTATCTTTTGCCCTATGCTGTGCAAGGGAATGTAGCGAGTCGATTGCTTGGTCCCAGTCTTGAACCAAATGTTGATATCAAATTGACCTGAAAAGTGGATTCCCAGGATAAAAACATCTGTATCAGGAGACCATATAATGGCAGTGTTGATCCCGAACGTGGTACATGCATCATGGATATGAAGCATGAGTCTAGTATCAGCCTCTTCCTGGCTTGAATATAGGTCATACAGTTCTTTAACACTGTCTTTGGACAAAGCTATGACTCGCTCATGATCAACAAATCCTCCTGAGAGCACGAGGGTCACGGAGGAGTCAAGCTTATATTTATTGACTTCATGGCCTGTGTACAGAAATTGTCGCCCAGAGCAGGGATCAGCACATTTGGAGATCTCTTGGCTGGTCTTGAAAAGTTTATCAGGCTTGGCTTTCTGGAGGGCAACATTGTCCAAGTGGTATCAGACCGATATGACAGTACCTTGTCCATTAAGGCAGGAGAGCGGAAACGCAGAGGCCATACAGCCAATTCACCAGAAGTGTGCATTTATTCTAAAGACCAGGTCCTTCCCAGAAATATGAAGGCTTACCTTGCCAACCCAAAGAACAAAGATAACTTAAATGCCTTTGTCTTCAGTGAATGGGAGACCTCAATGCCATGTAAGCTTGACTCCTCCGTGACCCTCGTGCTCTCAGGAGGATTTGTTGATCATGAGCGAGTCATAGCTTTGTCCAAAGACAGTGTTAAAGAACTGTATGACCTATATTCAAGCCAGGAAGAGGCTGATACTAGACTCATGCTTCATATCCATGATGCATGTACCACGTTCGGGATCAACACTGCCATTATATGGTCTCCTGATACAGATGTTTTTATCCTGGGAATCCACTTTTCAGGTCAATTTGATATCAACATTTGGTTCAAGACTGGGACCAAGCAATCGACTCGCTACATTCCCTTGCACAGCATAGGGCAAAAGATAGGTGCTGACCTGTGTACCCTCCTTCTTCCATACCACGCCCTGACTGGTTGTGACAGTACCAGCTGTTTCAAGGGCAAAGGGAAGAAAAAGGGACTAGATGTCCTAAGAGGAAACCAAGAAAGATATCAGAGTCTGCGCAGTTTTGGTGATTCCTTGCAGATCCCACAAGAGGTGATGAAAGTATGTGGAAACTTTGTCTGTCAGCTATACCAATCAGACCCTGTTACTACGGATATCAACACAGTAAGGTATAATCTATTCTGCAAACATGCCAAGCAGAATGAGGGTTTGCCACCATGCAGAGACAGCCTTACTCAGCATGTTAAACGATGCAATTATCAGTGTGTCGTGTGGAAATCTGCACCTGTAGCAAAACCTGATATTCCACCCCCTGGCGGACATGGATGGATTGGAACAGAAGACGGGTTGCTTCCAGAACTGATGACTCAAGAATCTGCACCAAAGGAGGTTGTAGAGCTTACCACCTGTCGATGCAAAACCTCCAAATGTGCAAAAAGGCAGTGCAAGTGTGCACAGCGTGGATTGAAATGCACACCTGCTTGTCTGTGTGGTGGAGATGTGGACCAGTGTGTCGATACTGGTGACGATTCAGATGAAAGTGACAGTGTGTCCAGTGACGATGACTCAGATGAGTAGGGTTTCAAGACTATAGTCATCCTTAAAGCCTAGTAAGGTTTTAACTACATATTGCTGTTTACCATTCTACCAAAAGAATTTTCATTTTTGTCCCTGGACATTAATTTAAACTCAAATTTAAGAAAATGGCATATTTCAGACCCAGCAGCAAAGATTTTTCCCAGTTATACAACCTAATAACTGTTTTTTTCTGTGACCTTGACCTTTGGCTGAAGGTCACGAATCATCTGGTTCAAGCTTACATGGAATTGGACATGACTGAACATCATCATAGTATATAACAGATGGATTGGCTTTGGTAAGCATTTTGTAAGTGCAACAAATTTGAACAGGCCCCTAAGTTTAGAGTTGACAAAAGGTCAAAAACACAATTAATTGTTTATAAAACATGTCAGTTCTATTTCTGTTATACAGTTGTACATAAATGAACACCTAGAATTAAAAATCAGAAAGTGTACTTATCAAAATAAGAAGTTTCTGTATTGATTTCATCCAAGCATGCCAATTTATTTACAAATTTCTGATTTCATGACCTTGACCTTTGGACCAAGGTCACCAGGGACAACATATTTCATGCCAACTTAACATCATCTACACTGACCGAAATACCTACCTGATTAATAATCACTCACGCACAGCAGAATTGACTGTGTTAAGCAGTGTACATATTGAACTAGCTTCGCCATTTTAACTGTACTCCTATGGTCAATAGTGCACCAAAGGTTAATTTGACAAATAAATGTTTATTGTACATGTAGATTCTATTGATAAGATATTCTTGTACACAAACAAACACCTAGAATGAATATTCAGAAACTTTAGTAGTATATAAAAAAACTTTTTTCATCCATTTCATTCCTGCCTACCAATTTCATAAAAAAAATCTGAATTCATGACCTTGACCTTTGGACCAAGGTCACCAGGGACAACAAAGTTTATGCCATCTTAAAGAGAAATATGTGGGCTTCAAAATGAGGGGTCACATTATAGATTTGACCACTCCTATCAAGAGCTGTGCATGATTTACTTATTCCCTTGCTCCTCATAATAGCAAAGCATTTATCCAGAGAGTGGTCAGTTTGATGTCCAGTATCTCCTTACTGACCATGACGCAGGCCCGCGACAAAGTATTTTCTTGAAGTACATATATGTACCTATCATCCCACAGTGTCAAACTTTTACTTACAGGGGGGTGCAACAAACTCCTTATTTAGAGCCCCTACGGGGTTTGGCCGCTAGACTAGATGGGTGCCTTCGTCTCTCTCTACCTACTGCTACTACTGTCATCAATCAAGCCGTCTCGGACCGGCTCACCTTCAAAGAAAAGCTGACGCCATTCCATGCGATCAGGTCTGATCACTGATTCAGAGGAAAGTGTTTGCTGGAGTTTAATTAACCAATCTCCGTTTCTAGTCCGGAGACGACATTCGCAGTCCAAGCATCATAAATCAACTGCTGGCAGTATGACTAAAGCGGCACGCAGCGGATCGCACCTTTAACGCAGGTAGATGACAATATCTGGCCACACATACACCCTACTACTGGCAAGCCGAAATGCAATCTCAAATCAATGTACCCATAGAAAAGATGTTTATACAGTCCAGAGAATCATTGCTGTCATTATATTTTTAAGTTATTTTTTTTAATGTTGCACAAAAGTTCCTAGGATCAATTTCTCCTCGAGAACCATATCCACATGCCTACTTTTTATTGTAATATCGCCCACTAAAGGGTGTATATAAGCCAAGTTTTGATAGATTTTATTTCAACCCCAACTTTCAGTTCGCATATGGATTTCGCGAAGCATGCGTAGTTTTCCCATTGAAAAGAGCACTTTATACGGTAGCTCTGATAACTGACTTCTTTTTTCAAAGAGAAATGAAATAGCTCAGGGACAGGGAACTAGTCAAAGTTGGTGCAGCAATCAGCTGGCCAATGTACACGTTGCTCTCTTATAAGCCACTAGGGTCGCTCTGGGTATCACAGTGTTCTTAATATAGAGCAATGTTATGGTTGCAAACAGAATACATGTAGTCTCTGTTTGTCATAGAGCAAAATAAACACCATCTGTATACGAGTGAAATCACGAATTGCACATTTGCAACCATTGTTACTGTATTATGAATTAGGTGATTATTAGCAATGATTATCACATGAAGAGCGGATTTAGATTCCAACATATCAGTCAAAAGGATACAATGAGAAATGGGAAAAGGATAAATAATGAAGCATGGCCTTGTTCTAAAGGCTCGACCAGTCGTTATGCAATGATACTGTGTGGTTCATCGGCTCACAGAGAGGTCTTATATCAAATGAGGTTAATGCAAAGCATTGCATGTTAATTGCATCAAGTGGTATCTATAATAGATAAACGTTACTCCATTTCCGTTAATGTGATCCTATACGGAGCATATCTGATTGAGTTACGGCGTTTGCGATAATCAAGGCATCGTCCAGTCTAACAAGGGCTTATCTGAGGGTCAGCTGGTTTGAGTGTTGTCGACAGCGAATACCAAGCCACCCAAACCCATCACTTACTGGCCAGTAACATATGAGATGAAGTACAGACCTAACCTAGGATATATTGCAAATATCCCTGTACCGTCCTCCAATCTATGGGAATTATGTGTATTGTCACATCTTCTGTCATTTAAATAGACTAAATCGTTTGGGAGGAAAACAACTAACCCGGGAGAAACTACCACCTAACCCAA
>OZ012685.1:58946377-58981377 GCA_963942565.1 Maea johnstoni | reverse complement strand
CCTTAAAATACCGCACATTTATAAAACGTGTAGGTGCGTACTAAGGTACAAGTATCTAGTGTAGATAACCAGCTGTGCATGTGTTATTAAAGGGGCAATTGCGTTTTATATGAATGCTACTGACAGTGATGGCAATGCCTTAGATCACTCGGCTATGGGGGCCATCCCCACGTAGGGGAATATTGACTAAATACTAGCAGCCTATAATGCTCGGGACAGGGTTCTCTACAGTAGGTTTCTTTCTGAACAAACGGGAAGCTTGCTTCTATGCTTTGTTGACAATTGACAAACCAGCACTATCAGATTGCTATTTGAATTTCAGCCGGTTAACATGGATCAATAGCAATGCCCGAAGCACTGACAGTGGGCGCACTATACACACAAAGATACCTGCTACAAGCATGTGGAAATTATCGGAATTCCCCAGCACATAGGACGCTTTGCCTTCTAAGCTGTATAAAGGAGGTGGCATGTCCACGTTTATACATACATAAAGCCACTAATACATTCCAGGCCCTCTCTCTCCCCGTACGCCCCAGCTTGGTAATCTCCACGGGACAAGCATCAAGAGGTTATTTAGGGGAAGGACCCACTAAATCAGTTCACAAAATCCCCAGCGGTTTTATCGACCAACACACTCAGATCAAATATGCGATGAGGTGCCATCATAATGTAGTTATGAATATTGCTGGATCCAACTGAAATCTCAAAGCTTGGGAATACGCTCAGATGCAATGCTCACTTTCAAAGGCCTTTCTTTGGAATAGAGCCGCTGCTGAGGCCGGGGCGTTTACTTAATCACATAATATTCATTACAATATCAGCCATCCGAAAAAATAACTGTTTGTAGAGTGCATGCAATGAGTATTTGCGTTAAATAACATTCAATTCATTAGCCGATCAAACAGACTAATGTTCCCAACGTGTGTACTTGTACAGCCTCAATCCACAGAGAGCGCAGTGATTGAATGCTTAACTTTTGCATACAGCCCATACAGCCATAGAAAGAAATATTGATAAGTACATGATTGGTAATTTCAATTTGCAGGATTAAGTGCGTCATGTACAGTTAATGGGTCATTGATCAAAGAGACTATTTAAGATTCATGCTCCGAGGTGGAAAAGTGCCAGCGATCAGCCAATGGGGTGCAGATACTCAATTGACATAATGTTCCATTTTATTTTTCGAGGAGCCAAAATTATCATGTTGCTGGTTTTACTGTTTTAAATGCAGGCGACCCATTGTTGTTGGTTCTAGATGACACGACCCGCTGACTTGACGGGGCAGCAATAGAACACTTCGTTTTGCATTAGTGGCCAAGCACTGGGCGAACGAGGCGCGCTTCCTGAAGCTGATATTATTGAGGAATAGACACAAATAGGACAGTTGAATGATGAAGGAGATGGCAATGTCCCTTATCAGTTAGATCAGAGCGGATTTGATAAGAACAATGGTCGGGATTGGATTCTCGCTAGACGGCTCTGGCGATGCATCACTTCACAAATCAATAGCGATGGCTATTTGACCACCCTGTCCAAGCTTGTGGTATTTCCATCCGAATGGAAATAGTCGTCACAGATTGGTTGTTGCCTTCATGCTCCAGATTTGGCATGGTTTTATAACTACTGGATTCTCCAGTGTACTGGGTGTACTGGCAAGGGACTCGTTCGTTACCTCCACCACGGCAACTCAGACGCCATCGATCTGCATTCCACGTACTCCACGAAATGCTCTTCTCCTACTGCTGGTTTACCTGTAAGCTGAACACATAGTTCTACGCTAAATTCTGATCCGTGTAAGAAGTTCAGAGGAATGCAGGGACTACCTCCATAGTTTAGCAGTCTAGTGTATTGTTCAGAGGATGGCAGGGACTACCTCCATAGTTTAGTAGTCTATTGTATTGTTCAGAGAGGAGGGCCTGGACAACCTTCATAGTTTAGTAGTCTAGTGTATTTTTCAGAGGAGGGCAGGGACTGCCTTCATAGTTTAGTAGTCTAGTGTATTGTTCAGAGGAGGGCTTGGGCTACCTTCATAGTTTAGTAGTCTAGTTTATTGTTCAGAGAGAATGGCAGGGACTAACTCCATAGTTTAGTACTCTAGTGTATTGTTCAGAAGAAGGCAGGGACTACCTCCATAGTTTAGTACTCTAGTGTATTGTTCAGAGGAAGGCAGGGACTACCTTCATAGTTTAGTAGTCTATTGTATTGTTCAGAGGAAGGCAGGGACTACCTCCATAGTTTAGCAGTCTATCGTATTGCACAACCATTGCCCGCAATCTATTTTCTGCAAAAAGTGCCTGTCTGGATTCCTGCTGTGGGAAGTTGCCAGTGACTTGGGGTTGGTCGACGGGTATCCTAAGGTACTCCTCTTTCCCTCATCTCCAACTAATATGGTTGGTTGCCAGTCAGTCTCAATAGATCATAGAAGATAACGATACTCCCGAAGTCATTCCTTCAAACCATATTGGACTTGTAGATCAGTACCTTCCTACCCATCTACGTAAATGGTTGCTTCTGCACACTTTGTATAAAATGAAATGATGCTGTGATGGGCTTTCTATGATATCGTTTTAAATGAGTGAAGGACCATAAAGGACCGTCCGTATATATAAATATATGTACCTATATATAAGTATATATATATATATATATATATATATATATATATATATATATATATATATATATATATATATATATATATATATATATATATATATATATGTCTTATATATGTTTATACGAACATTTAAATTTCATTACATGCATCTACTACTACTACTACTACTACTACTACTACTACTACTACTACTACTACTACTACTACAACCTCCCTAACAAGCGGGTTGTAGTTTACCAGCAAGATACTCGGTAGTTTCATATTTGTGCTGCATAAGGAGTTAAGACAGGCAAACTTCACTCGCTTGATTTGCTAATGTTTGTCTTATACAGTTGCCCTTAGCAGTGTTACGACAGTCTTTCTGTATGGATCCAGTCCTGTATACCAGCAATTGATCTTGGACGGCCATACTCCGTTATAGCGAAGTAAATACGGAGCACGCAAAGTAGTAGTTACGGTACCTCCATACGCCAGAGTTCAAGCACAGTACCAATAATGATGTGAGAAAAAACACATGGGCCAGTACTGAGACTTTATTCCGCTGAGGTTAACACAAACAAAGCGTTCAGGTGGAAATAGGTGAAATCTATATCCAGCCTGGAACTTAGGATAAGAACTCCCCGAGTTATTTATTCTACTCAATATGACAGCAGGGAGTCGAAAGCATGGCGATAATAGAGGGATATTCACTGATTATAAGAGTTTATATATATATATATATATATATATATATATATATATATATATATATATATATATATATATATATATATATATATATATATACATATGGAATTTTTGCACGTATTTTACATGCATATGCATGTTTCCTAACCTGCATTAATGGTTATGCGTTCCCTCTACATTACCCATTTGCACTGTCAAGGCAAGATTATGTTAATCCTGTTTATTTCCATTATGTACGATTTTGTATATAGAAAATAGACAGTCAATAAACATACATACCCTTCATCAAGATCTCCCTATTGTTTATGATAGTTTGGTGTAAGAGGCACTGATACTGCTATCGCTATTGGTGCGATATTACGACCTTACTATACGTTATCTAATCGACTAGCGAGTAGCCAGCGGACGGTGAGAGTTGTACCGACACACTGAAAGGGCTCAGTTGATCATGAGATTTCCCCTAATGCTCAATTTGGCATCATGGGTCGCTCCGAATCTTCCCAATGGAATAGACTGACAAATTGACTGCCAAGATTGACTGCACTCCACTCCCGATGATAATTCATATTATCTGGTACGGGATTGGTTATGCATGCTAGCAGTGCAATCGAAGGCTTCTTTGATATTCGATTATGACAATAAGTTAGCCGTGTAGAACTTTAAGTTATAGTTATAATTATACCAAAGAGCATCATGATATGTATGAATGGAATAACATTCCTAGCAAATCGTGCATGCATGATACACGGAATACACTGAGCAAGTCCCAATATTGATTGCATGTATTCGGTAGATATGGTTCAAAGGGCACTATGTGAAGTGATAATAGAATTCAGAAAATTACTCCGACAAAAATTGTTTCATATGTCTATGAAATACATGTTTGGAGCACATGTTTGGAGCGTAATATCACCGCCCACAATGAATTGGCTGGGGTGAGCCATGCACTGCTGCTGACCTGACTGCAAGCACCGTCTTTAATAGGTCCATGTCCTGTGACCTCTCCAGGAGCGCTTTTAAACCCATTTACTGGCCTTTAAAACTACAGGCGACCATCTGGAGCACAGACAGTTGGGGTCTAATGGGACTAGAAACTAGGGCGACCTCAGGTCCGCCAGGCAGACAATGAGCATGTATTAACCAATATATCTCAGCTGAGAGAACTGTTTGACCTTCCTTGGAATATATTTAAAGAAGCAATATAACTCAAAATTTCTTTATGAATTTTAATACAGTTTGGCAGGCATTTTGGTCATGTTGAGGGCACATGAGAAAATCTCATTGTTTGTGATATCAGAAATATTCATAGACTCGTTTAGTCTATTTTTTAAAAGTCCTATTCAATCCAGATGGCATGACCTCTTGGTATGAATGTCGTCATTTTCTCTATGACCCACATGAACATGTACTATGAATTTTGAATTTCGTTTGAAGTCATATTTTGCCATAGAGTGGCTAAATCATGATTAGCAAATTGTAAGTTGTGGGGAAATCGGGATAACTGTCAAACACAAACGGCCTAACACCAAGTCACTGGCAACTTTATCACATGCCCCGGCCGGGATGCACATCCGGGTAGTGATGAAAGATCACCAACAGTCAATGATGCTATGGTGGTAAACCATACCCTGAAATCATGTGTAAAAAGCGTTCACATAGCAAATTTCTCGATGACCTCAGAACAGTGCATTTAGAACGTAGCTGGCTTGGATTTGAAAGCGGCTGTTCAGCATGGTGTCTGTGTCAACTCTGTGGGGAGAATGGTATACGGCGGCGCGGCTCGATCTTGATATCTGTTTCTTCTTCTTGCTCTGTTTGTTCAAGCAATCCCGGATCGATAGCACAATAATACACAAACTGCAAGACTGGTGGTAAAATCTCCACCACGCTAACCTTGCCTGGATCCTAGAAGGACAGTCGATAGAAAGAACAGCGTGTATACAAACACTTAAAATAGGATCGCTATGCGTCTATGGACCACCCACTCTGAGTCAACTCTAGCTTTATACCGTAGCTGCCACTTTTCTCCATTGGATTTTATCTATAACTTCAATTGACCCATTTCCTCTCGTATTCTCCACTCAGGGGACCTGATCAAATTTAAAAGAAGTGATTACTAAAGCGAGGGCTGCATGGGAAAGACTAAAATGACAGGAGTAATCTCTCTCTCTCAGCTAGACATATGTATGTACGTGTATGTATGTTAATATCTATGTGTGTATGTATGTATGTGTGTGTGTATACATGTGTGTATGTTTGATGCCATCTCTGTATGCAGTAGCTTACATAAGCAAGACAGCCTGGTGGCAGAATTACATCACACTACATGTTACGAGAAGGGTTCTGACCATATGGCGTCGACCTAGAGATCCCAATGAATACCGATGACTGAGGTGTCATTACGTGTAGTGTTAAAGCTCATGTTATTGCAGGTTACGCTAGTGGTTGGTAGCCTTACAAGATTTAGCTGCATACAGCTTCAAAATTGCAACTCAAAGCCACCCTTGTCCAATATGTGTGTCTATAGTATTGACCATTTGGAGTGTTATTATTATAGATCATGAGATGCAATTCGGTTCATTGACTCGCACTGGTAGATAGATGTTTAACTAGAAACATACGTAATGTATAGAATTTCTATTTCTGGAAATTATGATCCTCCCACTGTTCAGAGAGATATAGATTTTCCCTTTAGAGTTGTACAGAGACTACTAAACTTTAGAAGTAGACGATTCGTACAGTCATCTTAATATTTCTTGTACGAATTTTGATATTTCTTATATATTTCTTATCAACACTCTTGGTGGAAATCATTTATATTGGTACTAGGTCCTAGACATATACTGCATGCATGTGATGTTAGTAAGTTATCCACGTGACACATGCATTCAAGGACATGTTGTTTCTTTCAATGGAGATCCTAAGCGAGCATAATGGGATTGATGTAAAAGGGTATACCGAGTACAGTGTACCGAAAACTACTGAGCACGCCCCATGATTTGTATGTGCAGCTTATTCAGCGGGCGGCCTGGAACTCGACTCAAGAGAGAGCCCTATCCTAATGAAGACATGGCAAGCTTATATTGGCAAACTCCTGCTGAATGATAATCCAGCATCAGGCCTGACTTGGCAGCAGCAGCAGCGCTAGAAGTTGGTCTATGCCGCGGCGGCGAGATCTCCTCCTTCATCTTCCCATTCACAATGAAATCAGCGATTAGGACGGTCCTCTTCTCATCCGACCGAGCAGCGGAAACTCTTAGTCAATTCCAGCATCAAGTGAACAAGATAAGGGGCTGTTAGGCCGGCCTTTAACGTAATTGGAGACCATGTGCCCGGCGCACGCTGTATTAACCTTACGGTAAGCGACACGTGGATCTCCATCACGATCTCATGCATATGACATTGTAACTAGGCACCCAATATTCCAGATTTATGCCAATCTGCATCTTTACAAACATCGTCCACTTTCCTAATTGACTTTACAAATAGTAGGATGACATACAAGCAGGCATGTGCGCTTCCAATTTCGGTCAGCTCTCTATTCATCATCTACGTGTACATTCATTAACAATTTAGAAATCCAAAGCGGATTTGCAAAATTCAAGAAGATCGCCACGTACCAGATGGGTATCTATTCGTATCGCCAAGAGCGTGGTTACACTTTCAAGCATGTCATGCATAGAGTGCAATCGTATTATTAGCCAGATTATTTACAAATGCCATCCATGGCAAGTTAAACGAAAGGAATATCAAAGGAAACACTATCTTACCTTTACATAACTAATTTCTCTCTGCCTTTATATTTTCTTCCATTACCAGGAATGATCCCAGTCGAAACTAAGTTTCAGTTTGTTTTGCTTTTTCATGTTGTATTACCATTATTGTGTTTTTGTAATATAATCTATAGTCAATATATATATATATATATATATATATATATATATATATATATATATATATATATATATATATATATATATATATATATATGATACGTATTGTTGAATTACTTATCACAAATCTGTGCATGAGTGTTGGCAATTTCCACAGAAATAGAATTTATTTTCAAACATACTAAACTTTGTTTGATTGTTTACAAGATACGTACTTTCAATACCATACCAGATTATCTGCATGTATTTATAGAAATACACATATACACGTCAACCGCTTGATTGTTTTTCTTGGCCTTAAAAGCAAGGCGTGATACGGTGATGAAGAAATATGGATAATGCACTGTTTGCGTCGTGTGTAAAATGGAGCGCCTGGTTTATAGATGGCCTGCATCTAAACTCCCGACACAGTTGTCAATCTAATCCAGTCTTATTGCATTCACTCTGTCGCATGGCCTGCTTCTGTTTATTGAACAGAACAGATTTTGGACTAGCAAATCTCTTATGATATATTGTCTTTTGGTGTTATCAAGATCGGGGACCATATCAATGTGTACATGTGCTACTCCATAGAGACACTGTGAAATACGGATTTGCAATGTGGTATTGTGATTAAGGAAACCAGCATGTGGCGAAAATTGGAAGTAGGACAAAACATTTTGATGAATGCAAATTAGGACAAATTGTAAAATTTGGTACTTAATAATTGACCTCTCAAACCACCGTGCTGTACTTAAGAATATGCTTTCTATCTCGCACCGGTCTTAATTGTTATCTTACGTTTTAAAATTCCCAAATATTTCGGATATACCTTTTTCAAATAACAAGAGAACTATAAAGAGGTTTGTGGAGAAGGATACAGATGAGTGGATCTCGAAATATGACTCGCGGTCTGCAAGCTATTGCATGCATTGCATTGCATGTCGGCGGGTCGTCTTAAATATTCCCGTTTGAGTTCATTTTTCCTTCTTGACCAGACTGTCATACTTAGACGGCTGATAGATAGTTACGTGCTATAAAGGCCGAAGAGCACTAACTGAAGAAGGAAATCCTAGTGTTAATTCGAGGGGAGGTCGGGTCGCCCGCTAAACACACATCCGGTGATTACAGCTTCCCACCACATCAACACATGGTTCCTTGACTCAGCTCTCCCGCCAATCAATAACCGGCCTCCTATCACAAGTAGTGTAATCCAGGCCGCCAGTGCATTATGGGTATCAACCGGTAGCCATATTTCAGGTTTATGCATCATATATCTGCTCTGGTTTCTTTACAATATCTGTGGACATACGGTCATTTGGAATTAATATAAGGGTGGCTAAATAAAAAGTTAACAAAAGTGTCTTGTACATATATATATATATATATATATATATATATATATATATATATATATATATATATATATATATATATATATGTATATATATGTGTGTGTGTGTGTGGTTGATAAAGATATGTAGTACAACATCAAAGATTCACATTATTCCTTTTTATCCTTTTAACCATCAGTTTCTGTCTGTGAAAGATCGACCCGCATATAAGCTATAGAATTGTTTCAAACGCATGCATGTATTATCTACAAATGAAAAAACTATTTGCTTAAAATAAGCTACTTTGCTTCTGCTTAAACAAGAGGCTTTGTTATCCTAGCTCAAATAGCCAAGGCCAATTCGATTGATTGACCAGACAAGCAATACAAGATAGGTTATACACGTAGCATACGAGTGTATAAAATGTATTTCTGCAGTCAAACCGCATAATTGTACTCTAGCTACGTTTGACCTTGGTCTGTAAATGAGGTGATGAAGGGAGTAGTAGTAGTGTTGATGCTATTAAAGTGAAACAGTGGCGCGAGTAAGAGCTATTGATTAGATGAGTGCTCGGAACACATGTTGGCACACAGATGAGCATGGCTTGGCAACTCAGCACAACCACACACGAGCAATGGGTCTGTAGAGGTCGAAACGTGTGAATGCAAATGCTTCCGGTTAACAGTATATTTCTCTTGTGTATTAAGCACCACTGTCACAAGTACTAACGCACGTCAGTGTACTCATGTTTGACACTCTAACATGTGTTCATGGCTTGGACCTCCAGGACAGGTGTATCGGGGCTGCCCCCAAGCAGAGTGGTCAGATGAGTGCAACTGCTGGTAATCTCTCACCAATACCAAATGTACCTAGTCCAGAACCCGCTCTAGGCGTATGAGGAGGTTATCAGACATTTGGGGGTAGGGGTCCAAATTCTGTCACGTAATGTATCATCTGAATGTTAAAAGAAATTCCGCATATCTAATAAAGTAATTAACTAGCGTAACGGACGTGGTATGGACTGAACAACATGTACGTCCGTGTCACAGGTCGACCTGCTGCTAACATGTAGGCGTCCTATTTCAGTTTCTTGGAGTCTTCATGTAAAAGATTGCTTATATATATATATATATATATATATATATATATATATATATATATATGTATGTATGTATGTATGTATGTATGTATGTATGTATGTATGTATGTATGTATGTATGTATGTATGTATATATGTATATATATATATATATATATATATATATATATATATATATATATATATATATATATATATATATACACACATATATATATATATATATATATATATATATATATATATATATATATATATATAATTATATATATATGCATATATATATACAGACGGCATCGTTTTTCTTTGAGTGTCCGACACATTAAAAAGAGCAGTATGTTATGACTTTGGCATTGTTTTCATTTCAGCATATTTTGCCAATACACATTAAGACTAAGGTTTTAAAACACTTCAGTAAATCACAGTTGTATATTTAATATCATTGTAGGCATCTTTACACATAATACCTACGACTGCAATGTGTTTTATCCATTATTTTTTATGTTTGATTGAGTGGTTCGTAGCCTTTTAAGATGGAAATTGTTTGGAAGTCCATATCAATAGCAGCGGTATAGCACTTCCAGTTATGATGGTGCCACTTAAAGCTAAGCACGAATAGTCATTATGGGAATAAACGATCTGGGTTAGTTCTTTTTAATCTCTTTTGCTTGAGTGAATAGCTACGTACTCATCACTTTCTACAGATACTACCTATGGGAATAGCGGTTGCTCTAAAGGAATATGGCTGAATACCACATAACTCGTGCATGACTGCAAGTCTGCTCCTCTCCTCCTCCTCCCTCCTAGGAGCAGTCTCTCCATCAGCTGATTACACATACATGTACATTTCATAAGCTGCTTAGAGGCTGTGTTAACGTCAAAAATATTCCCGTATAATGTCGATGAATACAGGCACTTTTTGAACATTACTCTTGTGAAAAAGACATTTATCGTAAGGTGCCGTAATAAAACACGCTTGACTAAACTATACTCAGATGATCATAGTGTCAGAACATCTGAACCCGTTTCATCCAATCATACGGAAATATTTCGAAACATTCTATGCTCCTCGACCAAAACACACGCCTATTTACACAAATACGATAAACAACCATCTCCCATTCACCTGAGAAGGTGCTCCACTGGTTGTTGGGTCGCTATATAGATGGCGCTGGTGAAGCATACCCGTATGGATTCTGGCACACCTCTGGTAATGCAAATATATGGGATGGATGCACAGACTCGTGTGAGAGCAGAACTGGTGTAGATGTAGGGTAACTAGCTGAGATCTAGGTAGCAGATACCTTAATTGGCTATACTAGATCCAGTATTTGTATCCCCTATCTTTGGCAGTTCGCTTACTCTTTTAGCCCCTTTTCTGCTGAGTATAACCTTCTTCTTTCACCTCCAGACGGTAAACAAAGGTCTCGAGCCGGCAAGTGTCACTCCTAATCTTATTGTTTTTTTCTTTGATATTTTCCTAGATGGAAACAAACTGTCTGACCACGTACACTTTTTTATTCCTTTTTCGTTATTTTTCCTTCAGTACCCCTTCTTCTTAGAGTTCAATGGCTATTGTTTTAGCCAGCCAACTGTTTCTGTTCAGTCAACTTTAGTATGCGAGTCAGTTCGGTACCTGTTCAATGTTTCAGTTGTTTACAGTTATTTGTGTTATTTCTATGTTCCGTTTCGTTTTTTGTTATTATGTTATGTTGTGTAACCTTTCATATTTTAGAATATAGCCAATGAGGATACAATACAAGTTGGCGTTACCTGTTATCTACTAAAAACTAAAACTTTGGAGCATGATATCTTGGATACAAAACCTAAACAACTGCCAATGTTTGGGAGAGAAGCTATGACGTTTGACATACAGCACATCTGCCACAACGGGAGAGATGTATTTTTTTTACTGAATGAGTAGTTTTGACACAGAGTGCGCCCTCTAAGATAGTTGACGTAACCTTTACTATGCTGAGGCTACTTTCGTATAAAGCGTTGCCATTGACTCACAGCTCTCTCAGGACTAACCGGGTTTGAATCCTGGCCGGAAGACAATGTTAGAAAACTCGCAATGGCTTGGGTCAGGCAATGGTTTTGGCATGCCACTCCTGTTCTCTCCACAAATCACACATGTCTAGTCATCAACGTTCATACAGTACAATACATTGAATGCTGGGAAACCTCAGCAATGCTGGGGTCATCAAGTTATGCAATGATCAGTGATCGGATTTTCTCGGTAAATTAGAAGATGGGGTCAGGTGCACCTGTACTCTTTGTCGGTGTGACTTCCACTTCACATAACTGAAATGTAATGCTTTCTAGGCCGTCTTGCTGGAATTTCAGCGTATACAGACACAATTCAGTTCTCTTGATGCGCGTGGAAGTTGGTACCATATTTATGTATGGGATGATATATATAAATATATATATATATATATATATATATATATATATATATATATATATATATATATATATATATATATATATATATATATAATCGTTTCAAGATTGCAAGTAGTACAGGTCCGTGTGCCTTATTTTTCTTGTAGTTTTTCAATTCATCCAATATGTTACTTTACCACTGTGATGCCTTTACTATAACTTTAAACCACGGATAAAGAAAACATCTGCGGTAAATTGAGGTCGAAACTAAAAAACGGATGTAGCGAATAATAAGCTAAGCCACCTAAACCCTTAGGAATTCAAGGTACGTATTATATCTTGGCGGTAATTGATTATTTCCCGAACAAGATGATCAAATCAGGGTGTCCTATAAATGATAATGTACATTTCTTAATGCTGCCCAGGCCGCTGGACAACCTATGCAATCACAGTGCTTATTGAGAAAATCCACTCTACTAGCGAAGGGTTTCGTCAATCCTTAAAGCTCTTGACATTTCTCTACTGGTACTTAAGAGGCGAAAGCAATTAGTTGAGCTTATTGGTTCCCGGACTTGTCCAGTGATACAATTAACCTAAGATGTAGATAACATTACGAGAGTACATTCCATTAGCAGTTCCGAGATAAGCCTTCAGACTGCTGAATGCCAAAATAATTGTGTTTTCCTCTAAGACGGAAAAACTGCAAATATTGAATACGTTATCTTTCTCGAGATGAATACAGTCAATCAAATATGATTCAATATGAGTCTGCATTCTATGATATAACAACTGTTCCCTTTGTGAGCGAAGCGGAACCTGACTAAACGTTTTACATGCTAAACTAGCCTTAAATGAAAGGCGCCGATGCATCGCTTGTTAGGCTTGTATTCCTGGCCAATAAGTTCACCAGCTTAACCATCGACCTCACTGACATGCCGCAGTGCAGTACTACACTATCAATTAGTATACAGTCCGCGAGCATGCAAAGAGTAATACCGATCGAGACAATTGTCAGATATCGATATAGTTTCAATGGACTCGTCATCAAATAATTCCTGGGCAAGGATAAAAATGCTAGTGGTGACGAGGTGCATGTATTTTTTTGTCGACAAAAACGTCACTTTTAAATGCTTAATTCATCAATCAGTGAGATAGATACCTAGCACGTAACAATTTAATGCTTTTGCCTTATTTCTAAAAGGTATTTCTGTTATCGTAATCACCGACTGCACTTCACAACGCCGCACTTCATGAGTGTTTTGCAATTAGGAATAGTGATTTTATGTATGAATAATGGCGAAGACAGATGGCCGCCCTTGATGGTAAATCAATGGCCATTAGTAATTCCATTAAATTTATCATACTGTACAGCAAAGTTCGCTAAATGCAGGGAGGTTTATATTTACAGCGCGTGTTTCCTAAACTATCCACTAAACTGATGTTCCGCAAGTGAATAACGCTCCTAAATGTGCTGTTTGTGTGGTGATTTCTGGCCACCGCCCGGAAGCCGCCTACCAGCGCTGAAGCTCCTCACTTAAAGATGACGTATGTACATCTGGAATGTTTTTTGATTAACGATGCCATTCAGGCCCCAGTCTCCGAGCGGCACGTCTGGAGAGGCATAAAGCTTGGCTAGTGCTGTTTTGCTGGTGTGCACAATAATTCTTATGGTAATGACCATTGTTGCGAAGTGTCCTGAAGTGACAACAGCAAACCACATGCCTAAACGAGAAGAATGGCAATAGTTGGCGATGAAGACTGGCCGCCATTGAGAGTCTAGGGAACATAACGGACGAGAATGCTTCCATCATATTCTAGATCTAGTGCACATCATGCTCCATAGAAATTGTATCAAAAGTGTGCTTTGAGTCAGAGCCTTGTGATAATTCATCGTAGCTATTGTGAATGGACTATATACTTGAATATTTGACCATGTATTTGACCATTTATTGCAAATAGAACAATGTGACCGAACGTGATTGACATGCATATATACAGCATTTTCGCGTGAATACAAATGTACACATAATATTTCACAAAAAGAAAGGAAGGTCGTATCATGTACTGTATTGTGAAAGCGTACACTGAAGGCCCTTCACGTATTTAATTCTATTCAGTAAAATACACCTTTATGATAACATTTTCAGTTTAATTTCGAGTCTATGTCATTTGAGGTATCAGGCCAATGTTTCATTTTTTATCCACAAGGATGAACCCCATCTTGGTACACTGTGGTGTGTTTAACTCTAAAGTTCAAAGGTTGCTGAGGGCAATTGGAGCACTGGCCTGAGTGACTGCGATAGGCTTTTTTCAGTATAAGTAGATATTAAAGCAAAGTTCAACACAATCAGGGTAGGTTTTTATATAACAAGATATAATCTGTGATCGATACTGGTCAACTGGTGCAGATTCTGTCTTGGAGTTTCCCGGCTAGCAGCAGGACGTTTGTGTATACAAGGGGGTCCCGCTAGTACTCGGCAGCAGATACTCACCTATTTATCCATTGGTTCATACTGAATACACACCCAACTGAGCAGCTACATAGGCATTCCTCAGCACATTACGGGCAAGGCCCTGTTAAAACAATCCACGCGTATGTATACAATAAACTGTAGTTGTGTTGAGTTAATGACCCTATTGCAAAGCATTGGAGCGGCGGAATTAATTGAGGTTCCCGCACTGCGCAGTGTGGTGTGCATATGTTTTTAATTTCCTCCTTGCTGAATATGGGTTACTGGTAGGGGTATACATGTGAACAGGTATACTGCATCGATCACACAGGCCAATCTAGGTAATGAGTCAGCAATGTTGCTGTGACTGAATGATTGGTCAATAAAGATACAATACAACACAATACAATTGGATAGCATGTATGTATATATACACTGCTATTAATACCTGACTTTGTATTGTTACTACCCAACTAAAATTTGCTTTGATCATATTTCATCATACATTATTTCTATATTCATATGGTAAGGCAATGCATGTTAAATACCATGTATATCAATAGTTTATGGCTGATGAATACAGAGAAGATCTCATTGACCCTGCACCAAATTGCAGATAGGCTGAACGTAGTGAATGACTCTGAGACACTTTGAAAATGGAGATTGGAATACATGTATATACATATATTGAGTGTTTGTCATTACCTTTGGTTCCAACAAGATAAGATGATAAATATTTACTTATAGATGCAGTATCCTCTCTTTAAGAATTAAAAAGATATTCTTATATTCACCTGAATACTGAAATATCTTTATCTATCTCTAAATTTGTTTGAACAATACATGTATGTAATATATAGATATACGAAAGCCTGCCTCAATATTTGATTACAAATGCTTGCAGAGGAAGAGAATTTCATCTATTATTCGTATTATCATTTCCGAATGTCGGCCATTTCCATTGAACGCATGAATATACAATTAGTATATTCAATCACATAACAGAATGGGTCTACACAGATATAATTCACATACTCTTGCAGACTGTCGCTCCCAGTTTTAATAACAATCTTTGGCAAGAATAACTGAGAGTGCAGTCTGCCCGGAGCTGTGCTATTGCGGCTGATGTCATGGCCGACTATGGCCATTGTGTGATGCCTCTCACTACTGCGTGCTAGTTGCCCTTGTCTCAAATACTACTAGATGGGATGGCAGTAGTATCAACATAACGACTGCCCACAACGACTCGTGGAAAATATACCCTGATGGAGTAACCAGGTCAGGAAAATCGATAGTGGTATTCTTTCTCGTCCTCGACAGTCAAATCTCGGAGAGGAGCAATGTTTGCCGGCGTCGTAAAGTGCCAGTTCCTGCTCCTCTGCCGCCCATTACATCTAGAATTCTAGTCTCATCACGACCTTTCAAGGCAAAGATTGGCTGAGAGTCCTTCTCCCCGAGACCATCTGTCGCACAATAGAAATGTCCTTTTAAAATAGCGAGATTCCATTAAATGCAAGTGGCACCCAATTTCTATCGAGTGGCGGGCGCAGGCACTTTGTGGAATTGGTGGCCATCCTGACGGAATGACACAAACGTATCAGACAGTGTGCAGTTGACGATTCTACAACGCTCAATCAGCAGAGGCGAAGAGCGTGAAGAAAACACCCGCAAAGCACTAGATAGAAAACCAACATATCCTTAACCAGTGTCCTCAACAGCTGTGTGGCACACATTGAACGGGCAACACTAGTGTAAATAATTGATGAATATATATATATATATATATATATATATATATATATATATATATATATATATATATATATATATATATATACATGTATATATATATATATATATATATATATATATATATATATATATATATATATATATATATATATATATATATGGGTGTGTAAGTATGTATGCATGCATTATGTATCATGTATGCATGGAGTAATTATTACACTGGAATTTAATATTCAGGCATTTAATAAATCAGAATTGTGATATGAAAATCAATTCCTGCGACTGGGTGTGGATACTTTAAAATGGGACGATGCTATATAGGTTAACGTGAAGGGTGTTACTCCTAAGTTATTGGTATACAAGTATGTCCAAATATGAAGACATTTCTACACTTCAACTTGCACAGATATACACAATATTAAAGTTATTAAGGTTTGGAAATTAGTAAGCACGTTTGGAACATTACCAACTTGCCATAGAGCTAATGGCTAGTACGACTCAAATGCAGTCCCACCCACCCACGATGCCTAGACAAAGATCCAACACGATTCATTTGTAAAACAGCGCTCTATCCCATGAGAATATTGGGGTTACACGTTATAAACGACTGGACATTTCCTACGACGCGATGGGCGAAGAGTTAGCCGGAAATGACAATTGATCGTAGATTATGTGCGGTGCCGGCAGACCTTGCAGAACACAGTCTGAGCTTGTTCTATGCGCACACACTGGACTGGAGAGAGCCTATGTGCAGCATGGACATACAGGAGGTTTCTCCAAACTCCCAGTTGACCGCGTCCGAGCACTGAACTTGTAAGAGAACTTGCCGGTTGCTGGTAAGGCTACGTGTAGTCCTGTGAGGAGCGCTTTGTGTGATTTGTGCATCGAAATGCACCAGCAAGTTGCGCATGATGTCGGCTGTACACGGAGCATTGCACATAGCCCTCCCATATGGGGGCCTTTAGCATAACTCCATGCATCTTCCCAGACAATGGATGTTTAATACGAGCTAGCCTGCCAGTGCAATCATCCCAGTCCCACTGCTGGCGGGATCATTGTCTGCCGATGCAATGCGATAAACCTTCAAAGGAAAACGCTGTCGGACAATTGCATGCCGGTTTTTATCCATTTCATGCCGGCGAATTGCGGTCACAAAAAGTTAGCGCCGCTGCTGCCGGCCGCGAATCTCCGTGAACTCTGTGTGGCCCGAGCGCCGTGTGATGTCATATGGCCGAGCCATCGCGGCCCTTGGCCAGGCCAGCAGACGCGGCAACCTTCGACAGCACATGCCATTAACTAAGGTTGTTAGTGCAATTACTGTCTTGATCAGAAACAATTGCCCTGATCAATCCCTTTAAGACAGCCACCAAACGTGGTGCGTCCTGGCCCTTTGCCTTGCTGACAGTCACAGGAGAAGATGTTTTCTACAATCCATTTACGCCCGATGGCACTGCTGTCAGCCAGGCAATTTCCCCTGGGAGACACTGGAACATCTTCTCCTGCCCAACATGGCTCGAGAAAATGTCAGCAACAGATGCATTAGTGTGAGAATGTCACGGTGAGGTCTCAGGTAATTACGCTATCAGTTTGTCTGTAACAATCCTGCGACGAGCTTTTGATATAAAAGGGGCGACTTGGAGGGATTTCATTGCCTGTATTCCATACCAATTCAAAATAGATCGGTTGGAAACTGGTAACTGGTTGACCATCGTTTGCGTGACTGAATGCAAATATTCTACATCACTAGATTTCAGAAGGTTGAAACATGCTTGAACATAAGTTCATTGCGGGAACTATTTTGAAAATGTTCAGGGTTCTATATCATAGCAGTGGGATACATGTATTTCACGTTGCCCTTCATTTGCAGAATGTGAACCAATCATTTTCAGTTTGAAAGTCAGAGAGTGAGAGAGAGTACATTTTTGAATAATCCTCATGCATTTTTATCAATTCTACAGTTTTATCATGGTTAGTTTATGTTTTACGTTGCTTACATTTCCTATCGAATGCAAACAGTGGTTGCTCAGGAAATGATCACCAATGCCACTAGGAAAGTATTGCATTCAAAGCAACTTGGACAAATCAGCTGCTGTCAAAAACACAAACAGAGCAAAGAATCTTTTTTGACCGTTTGGTGTATCTAAAGCCCTGGTCACATCAAGCATACGTCAACCGTGCGGGCTGTTTGCGGGCAGTTTACGGCCGAAAACCGTGGCGATCGCAGGATCACCTTGCGGGTGCCTCAAGGAGTTGGCCTCAACCGTAGAGGTCGTGCGGTCAAAAATCAGTGGTCGTGGGCCGTAGAGAGGTTTGCGAACATGTTCGCAAATCAGTCTACGGTCCGCGACCTACCTACGGACATTTGTTGACTTAGCGTCTGACGCACGGCAATCTTAAAGGCCGTGCGGCGCTCCCACTGATCCTTGAGAGTGCCTCACGGCACCCTTTAAAGAAAATAGATGTTAATTTTACTCCATAACGACCGTGAGACCACAGGAAGGTCTCCTCAAGGCCTCTTCAAGGTGGCCATACATCCTCCGTGCAAAGGGGATAGTGCGTTAGGGCCGTTCCATATATATATATATATATATATATATATATATATATATATATATATATATATATATATATATATATATATATATATATTCTCTCTCTCTCTCTCTCTCTCTCTATATATATATATATGCATATATATATATTTATCAATATAAGTATATATGTATATATATATATATATATAAATCTATCTATGTATGTATGTAAACTAGTATATATATTTATATATATATATATATATATATATATATATATATATATATATATATATATATATATGTATCTATATATATATATAAATATATATATATATATATATATATATATATATATATATATATATATATATATATATACATATATATATATATATATATATATATATATATATATGGTCAGTGGTACACTTAATAATTCAAATTTCTATAGTTTCATATCGTATTGGATATTTGGAATTTTGGGTATATTTTCAAAGTTTCAAACTTCGAAACCGTATTAGAAATTTGAAACTTTGGTTAAAGTTTCAAAGTTTCAAACTTCCATACTTTCAAATATCCAAATTTTCAAACTTCCAAAACGTGTTGGAAGTTTGAAACTTTGGTCAAAGTTTCAAAGTTTCAAAATTCCATACTTTCAAATATCCAAACTTTCAAACTTCCAAAACGTGTTGGAAGTTTGAAAGTTTGACATGGAACGTTTAATAATGTAAAATGTGAAACTTTCAAATATACGGTGATCGGGCTGCGAATAGAAGCTGCCTTAAGTTGAAACACGACCCGCATTTCTTCATTGTTATTATTTATCATCAAGACGCTGTTCTCATTAAGGCTATCAAATACGCATTTCTTAATTTCCTATATCTTCAAATATTGCAATTATGGATATTGATTATGCTTGAACTGTCATTGACGCTAATGAACATGAAAAGTGGAGCGACCCAATTGTCTATTCTATTATTAGAAACGGCAGCTTCTAAAATGCGGAACCGGAATGTATGTAAAACTCGTGCTCATATGATGGACCATGAGTGAAGGAGGGAACAATGAAATTTATTTTCAAGACCGTCTTTTTGGGATGGTAAATAGAACTTGTTCCCGACTCAACCGACCATTCCAGTGGATGAATATCGATCAATAAACATTATAAACTACCTTTCTGTCTGTCTGTCTGTATTACTGTCTATCTGTATATATATCTACTATCTATCAATCTATCTATCTTTTTATGTGTGAGAGCCTTAGATAAATAAAAAAAAATTCTTTGTCTAATGTGAGAGCATCCAAACACACACACACACACATAAATGTATGTATGTGTGTGTGTGCGTATGTGTGCGTATATAGATAGGTAGATAGAGAAATACGGAAAGACAGCTAGGCAGATGTGATTATATACTGCATTGATTCCATCATAACGTAGTTTATGAACCAATTCATGAACGCACACACACGCATGCATGCATGCCCGCGCACAGTCATTTATATACCTGACCCTCCCCCCTCCCCCACCCAACGCCCCACGCACATAATATCTAACTAATACGTTCCCGCATACTTTAGGGGGAGGAAAATAACACTGTTTTACCGGTAGGGTAAATAAAACTTTATTTCTTCCAGACCACTCCAGAGGAAGGGTAAATAAAACACATACGCACGCACACACATACATACATACATACATATATGTCTATGTGTGTGTGTTTGGATGCTCTCACTTTAGATGAAGAACCACATTTTATTTATATAAGGCTCTCAAACATGAATAGATAGAAAGATTGATTGCTAGATAGTAGATAGATATATAGATAGACAGAAATACAGACAGACAGGTTAGATAGATGATATATATTGATAGATACCTATTCACTAGAGTGGTCGAGTAAGTCGGGAACAAATAAAGTTCTATTTACCCTCCCCAAAAGAAGGTCTTGAAATTAAAGTTCTTTATTTGCTCTTTCACACTTGGTCCATCATATCGACACGAGTTTTACATAATTCCAGTTCCGCATTTTAGAAGCTGCCGTTCTTACAATAGATTAGACAAGTAGGTCACTCCACCATTCTTGCTGCTTTGCGAAAATTATCCTTTTTTCTTATAATTGGCAATTTCCTTTGAAAAGTAACATTTGATATTGTTTTGATATTATTGATATTATACAATGTATAATATATCAACATAACATTGTAACAGAACTACTTGCGTACCGCTAGGAAAGGTTTGGAAATTTGATTTATTAAGTGTGCCACTCTGCGGCTTTTCCAAACATGCAATAGTATAAATGTGTAAAGACTTTTGGAAGTTTGAAAGTATGGAAATACGGCTGTAATCTCATATATTCAAACCCGTTTGAAAGTACGGAAGTTTGGATATATGGAAGTTTGAAAGTTTGAAAATACAGATATTTGAAAATTTGAATATTTGAAAGTTTGAATTATTAAGCGTACCACGGACCATATATATATATATAAATATATATATATATATATATATATATATATATATATATATATATATATATATATATATATATATATATATATTACGCAAAATAAAATCGGGGGGGGGGGGGGGGGAGGTGGGGCAAAATAATTCAAAATTCGACCCCTCCCCCCCTACACTTTTAAATGGAACTGCCCTTAAACATTTCCGTGATTGTAAAATTCCTCACGACCGGCCGCACGGCTAATTCTGATGTGA
Organism: Maea johnstoni; assembly: GCA_963942565.1. Classification (NCBI taxonomy): domain Eukaryota; kingdom Metazoa; phylum Annelida; class Polychaeta; order Spionida; family Magelonidae; genus Maea; species Maea johnstoni. The sequence goes on along the minus strand of OZ012685.1, from coordinate 58,959,919 downwards.
CCACAAATGAAAGATCTCTGACTGGACGCACGCGACCTGTTCACGGCACTTTGGACGCATGCGATCAATCAGCCGTACGGAGGCCTTAGCCTGATGTGACCAGGGCTTAACCAAAAATACAATGTAGCGTATTGCATTTAGTTATTTTCAGGTAGTTTTCTATGTTATAAAGTAAAACTAAGCCTTATTCAGGGAATATAGAACATTTGCTAAAACAGACTATTTGATTATTTTGGACAATGGTAAGAAGGCAAAATCAGAAAGTGTATCTCATTTCATATCTCATCTTATATCTCATTTTGGTACATCCAACCTTGCAGTGATAGGGTTAAGACATCGATATGCCATTTGAAATCACTAAAACAACCCTACATTGACTTGCTTTAACTTATAAAAAGTATGTGCAATAATTCCCTTTCTTAGTATGTCAACCAGATTGTATTGTTTTATGCATTTCTGAATCGTTATATTAATGTTTATCTGTGACTAAAACAATATCATGTCATCGCAAAAATAATACACCTAATGCAAAGAAATGGTTTACACCGGTGGCTCTCTTTATCTAAATATTTATGTATGTACTTCATTCTTTCTGGTAAATCTCAAACCTCACGAAATGAATAAACTATCGACCGGTTGATTGGATTAAGGTATACCCTCAGTCCACATGAGTTCATCTATAATAGAATATCAAGTACTACGATCATAGGTCATATCAATACAATAACACACCTTAGACCAAATACTATCCTTGGAACCTTGATTTTGACGTTAACTACTAGTTACAATATGTCCCTAAAACATAATTAATTAGTACACAGTCTGCTGGATTATAATGAATTTATTTCTCAGTAAATACACACAGCAACATACTTGATCCTGACCCCACCCCCTGCTGTCTCAACACCTCCGCTTTTATCAATGTATACAAACTTGTCCCGAAGGCTGCTCCATCAATTATGTATCCTATGTTATAACAAGGTAAGAATGGCAGCCAGCCTACGCTGGAGGAAATCACTTATTGCAAGCACTCAACCTGCTATATCGATTTCTTAAGAAAAGTGATTATTATTCGATGCTACCTATTACTAAACAGTAAAGGTAATTCGTTGGTTACCTAATACTGAAGAATGGGACTAATTAGTTTGTATTGTGAGAATCATAATGCTTCTAGATTTAATCATTTCTGACATTGTATAACTAATAATCGTATGACAGGTACATAATGCATATAAATATAACATCCGGTTTAAGTGGGTCGTAGTATGCTGTCCGAGGATTACAAGACCTTTTCATGGCGCTTATTTACCAATGTATAATCTTTTTTGCTTTTCATTATGTTGGTGTTTGTAATCTCGACAACAAGAAAACAAATTAAAGGTATACATATACATGTATATGTACACTCCATTTCCATCTTGTGTATTACTTCCCTTACGAGCTAGATATTTAAGTCACTAAAAGGTACATGACAGATACGTTGTAACAGAATGATTATCTTACTTTCCTTATTAAACCTTCCTTTACTGCAAAGCTTTAATTATTTCACAGATTGTGGTAATTAAAAAACAAATTTAACGAATACTAAATATGACAAATTCAGCCATGTTGTTCATTTTGTACATGTCCAAGACGGTGGAATTCAGACATAATCAGAACTCAATTTGACACATGCGGACAGGATTTGTTAAGATACAAAGACTGATTGTTTCCAAAAATTAGAAATTTAATTGATTATGGTTTTACAGATGGAAAATACAATCGACTTAGCAGATTTGGACAATCTGATAGAACACGGACTGCAGGAGATATTTACTAATATCAGCTTTACACAAGCCTCCGTATTTTCTTTTGTATTATGGACTGCTGTTCCATGCCCTCAAATGGGCAATCTGTGACACCATCGTGTCTGTGTATATCTGCGTACATGATGCTAATAACAATGATGACATTGCTAATATTGTATAGACTATCGTTACACACACATTGCACTCCCCCTGGCATGACGAAATCCTACATCTAGTCTATGGCACAGCAAGGGATGACACACAGAAGGTATACGAGTGACCTTTACAAGCTCAATGGTTTGGATAAGTGTGCATAATCACAGGCTAGTTGCCAGGGTGCTTTCAATGGCGGTGACGGTGAAGGAGAGCATTTGATGCCAGGTGCCTTAATGGTGTCCACACAGGCAAGAGTCGGGGGGAGAATACTAAGCTAAGTGGCCGGCGACAAGGGCAATGCCCTCAGAACGAGAAAGCTTATTACTATTGTTAAAGCATGTAACGTAGTCTACTATGGTTCGAGAAAAAACAGTAAGGGGATAAAATGAAAATATTCTAGAGGCAGACACAGGTACATGTGTGTTTTAATTGAGAACGTTTCGGATAAGAATCGTAGAGGAAGGTGGTCTCTTTTAACAGGTGGTCTGGTGAGCAGGTGTTTCCGTTCTCGCATAATTAGGGAAAGCATACATGTGATCCATAGAGAAAGACTGTCAGCTTTCAGATCATATATATATATATATATATATATATATATATATATATATATATATATACATATATATATATATATACATATATATATATATATGTATATATATATATATATGTATATATATATATATATATATATATATATATATATATATATATATATATATATATATATATATATATATATATACATATATATATATATATAGTTTGTTTGAACTTATGAGGCAATATTGTGGAACATATGTTACGAATGTATGTGTTATGGCTAGATTTCCATTTATTCATGCACACTAAATAAGATTTCTTGACACCTTTATAGTTCTTTTATTTCATGAGGAACACATATTTAGGTTATTAAATAAATTAACAGCCATTCCAGCAAATGCATGCCCGCTAACTGAATGGAGGTACCTCATCGGCCTATCAAACTCCGATGAAGGATTTAGGTCCAGTCCGGCAGGTATTTTTTGAAGTTGTGAAAGTATATATATATATATATATATATATATATATATATATATATATATATATATATATATATATATATATATATATATATATATATATATATGTCATGAATATTACATTTAGGCAGTCTGTTGAGCAAGTGTGTTTATGTTCTCGTCCCGACCATTGGTTAATCAGGTCACTGTATTGTAAGGAAATAGCAATAGTAATTGATCATACCGATCACACGCCACCTGGTATACCACACACGTAATATCTATGCCTGATTACTCACATGATATGCATACAAACAACCCTACATGTACTCTCTATCTACATGTACATACCATTTGAGTTGAGAGATGGTGTCTTGAGGAAACGTAATTTTTCAAAATCAGCGAAAGAAACCACTGAATTTGGTCACCACTGTTAATTCATTTTCTAATGTGTATATGTAGACTCCTTCAGTATACACATGTACCTCGAAAGGATATTTTTAAGAACACCAACTCATGCGTATTTATAGAACTTATGATCTCAAGGTTTACACGTGATTTGTTCGAATCCTTTTGAAAATACAATGACATCATCCACCAATCAAAGAAAATTGCTATTTCTAATGGCAATTATTTATCCTAGATAAGTTAGTAATTGAACTACTACGATTGGATGATTATTTATTTTTTCAGATATGAAACTTAAGTAACAACAACACGAGACTAGAGTCCGCACCTTAGGCGTGAGAATACGTTAGTTGGGATAATCAGATGGAAACAACAGGATCTCGCATTGATGTCTTTGCACCTAAAGCAATGCGGGTAGGGGCAGTAACAGGATACGGAAATAGCAGTGCATTACACACCTGCATCATGGTCTGCAGGGAACAGAAATACTTTCCTGGATACACGTTACTGTAGATTCACAAGAGATTGTGTAGGGTAAATTTTGCGAATTTACAGAAAATCGATTTTTACGTTTTTTAACTTTGCGAACATGGGGTTGCCAGCTATACACTTAAAGTGGCAGCACTAATCATTGCGAATTTAAATTTTTCGTCCAAGGCTATACACAAAAACGCGAAAATTAAACTAACGCAATCTTTTCCGAATTTACAGTAGTTGTTTTGGTCATGTTTGCTTCAGTCATATAGGAATATCACACTCCTATGTAGCAGTTGAAATCTAAAACATGAACAAAGGAAACCCTGCATTTTTGCTGATATCACCGCTTTTACCAATACGAGGTGCAATATCAAATTTAGTTTACTACCCGATTTGTAATATTTTGTTAATTTCTCCATTTATTTATATATAAGAAAACGCGTTTTAGTAATACATGTCATTTGGACAATTTCAATGACAAGGGGTACAATAACGTTAACTACTAATTTCATTGCTCCAACTCATATCATTCGCCTGTTATACTTGGCATTAGAGGTAATTGCTTGGTGAAATGAATAAATATGTTAAAGATATAAAAATTCCTTGAACGTGTCCTGAGGCAGTACACATGACAAAAGAATGTTTCTAACATGCAATAATATCCATGCATTCTTCCATTTATTTGATCTTGAAATCAGTGCAATTCATTAATTGGTAATACAGAGTGTATTTTGGAAAGCTGCTTGAATGGATGATTAATGTACTCTTTCCTCGTATAAATGATTTAATTGCAGGAATGTGTGGTTAGGAAATTATATCCAGTTGAATGAAAACGTACAATATATGGGCCAGAAAGGAAGAGGTAATTAATGAAACACAAACTGTTATTACATTTCCATCTAGAGCATATTCATCTGAAGAAGCAAGGTAGATTTTAGGATACCTAGGTCTATTAAAGAAAGAATCAACGATAATACACTGTCCCCGGATTGTGGCGTAAATGTTGGTTATTAGCAACAGTGATTGACTCGTTTTATATTGAGTATACTAGATTTATCCATATTTAAAATTTACCAAGTTTGTCATGATAATTTTTGAGATCCTATTTTGCCGGAGGGTACTTTTTGTTTTGTTTTTGTTTTAATTCTTAATTTTTTTGGCGAGCACTGGAAATTCAGAATGCCAAAACATACCAAAATTGAATAAGGGAAACATATCAATGGTCGTTAATGTTGATTAATCAAAATATATTACATTGATACAGAAAAAAAGTTACAGCCAAGGTCCCATCAATCGCTATTTATTCTCTTAGATATGGCCCATCGATATAACTTACGTCAATGAATGCTCTACTATTATCATATTAGCCCCATAAAGCTTTAGTTAAATTTTGGCAAAAAAACAACAACATTTGAGTCATTTTTTTCTGTGGTATGCTTCACTTTAACCATATTCTTAAGTGCATGGTAGGTGCTGTGCCATGCTGATATGCATCAGCAAGTGTGTGGTTAATTAGAATAATGGATCTGTGCAAATAGTGTGGGTTACTGCATCCTGATTATCCCAGCCTGTACATACCTCTCTTCCTAAATAGAAGCTGTTTATTGTGAAAATAGTGCTCCTACCAAGAAAGGCTATCGATCAATCTGCAGCAAGGTATATTACCTACATCACAATGTAATACCAGGCATCATTGTCTTAAAGTCCCGTCACGTCCAATGCATCACAACGATGCGCTTTATATAAGTGAACGTATGTGTGTCGTATAGTATTCTCACATTTTGTCGTTTTACACAACAAAAATCATACATCTCATTAAGGCATTTCAATCTATGATTGCATTTACTGGGACTAAAGCTGTAGCAGATTATCCAATGGGACTAAAGCTGTAGCCGATTATCCATGGAAAATGCAATGTTCAGTGATATAATTCGTGGGGGCGCCTAAATGTGATAAATAATTATATTTCTAAATCTAAAGTATGTATATTCAATTTTGCCCTCGGTTTTCTGTACACAAAATGTTCGCAAACAAAGTGTGTGATCGTCATATTTCTGCTTATTCAAACCTTTCAATTAAATTACGATTTTTAGTTCAGAACTTCCTGTAATTGATATATGGTATGCATTTACGTTACATGGATTAACGTAGGTTTTCTTGAATACGTCCGGTCGACCGGGCACTTATCGACCGTGTTTAGTACATGGTTGATACATCAGTTTCGTGTCGTTTTTTTAGGACTCATAAACATTTTGAAATCTAAATACATATACGCAATCAGAGGAGAACGCTTTGGACTACCAGCAAAGTAGAGGTCTTTCGGTCCAAATGACCAGGTAAGAGTCTGCTATTAGAATACGATCAACTTCGCAAAAAGCACTCTGTAACTTACTCGTTGCAGATAAAAGTAATTGTGTGCGTGCTCGACATGGATTTCAGGGAAATTCTCATAAAATAGTGTGTATTCAGGCATGGCATTGATCAATATAGTTCCACCGATGGGTTTCTGAAGGTGCAATGTACGGTAAAGTCGTTATTGCTGTACGTAGTCCATAACTATTTCATACACTGTTTGGGAGCAAATGTGCGCCATCGTAAGGTTAAGTAAGACATTAACAAGAGGAAGCATAAGGGAGGCCTACATAACATTCTGGGATTGAAAGTGTGCCCTTAGTCTCCGGGGTAGTTGGTGGCAAGGGGCCAGTGAATTGGTAGGCAGCAATACGAGGAATAACCACTCTATTCACATTCTCACTCGCACTCACTTAGAAAATAACAATTTCTTTCAAAGAACCGTGCATCTCCAATGTCCAGAGTTCACTACAAAATGAATATATTACTACCCTCTAAGCATGATCGCCTAAATTTAACTGAGTTCTAGCAAATGGGTGCATGTTCCGACCTAAGTCCTAGTGACTTAAAAGTAAACCCTTCCATTGCAAAATCGCTATCTTCGCGGGAATGATATATCTAAAATAGCTCTACATCAACAAAATTCCGCAAATGAGTTATGATATATATATATATATATATATATATATATATATATATATATATATATATATATATATATATATATATATATATAAATATATATATATATATATATATATATATATATATATATATATATATATATATATATATATATATATATTTATCATCAGCTCCACTGTGATACTCGCAGCTGATTGGTCAATTGCTGTTGGGTACTGGATTGTATTTCATTGCTTCTCATTAAATGGCAATGTTAGGATCCGGATAAGTGTTTTATCCCCACTCTCAAAGTTTTATCCCACTTCGCCATGGCAACTATGGGTTTGACCTCAAGTTTTACAGTTCACAGCCTCGTTTTGAACCCTTGGCGACGAAAAATAAAATGGCGGACATTCCTCTTCACTTTGCCGCCTGACGGATTCTTTTGGCGTTTAAAACACTATTTACGCATGTTAGTCTGCCAACATGGTGTATACATGAAATTAAAGATGGCAGAAAGTAAATAAGATGGATTTAGGTTGGTATGTTGCACATACATATGAGAAATAATTGCCGTATGGTCGGCGTCAGGTCTGACGAAAATCTCCGTTGCTATATAGCCTGTGGGACTCGACTTTGGCTACCGCTTTTTTCATTTTCTTTGTGACAAATCGCTCGAATTTGCCATCCAAACTTGGCAAACCCGTTTGGAGCACTAAGTTGTGTATAGATGAACGTACTTTTTGTCTCAACTCTGCATAATGTTAATTTTACCCATTAGGTCCCATTGTGAAATTTGCCCATTGTCAACAATACAAGTATGTTGGGAGGCGTGGGGGGGGGGGGGGGGGGAGCTGATGATAAATTCGTTATCCTCCTTGTAAAAAAGGGATACGGCCTGGTATCTGCGTTCAGCCAGTCGTATCACACTCGGCCTCCGGCCTCGTGTGATACGACTGGCTTCACGCAGATACCAGGCCGTATCCCTTTTTTACAAGGAGGATAACTAATAATATATATACATGTATATATATACATTCTTGTCGAAATCGTCCTAACCATTATTAGTGCTATAGCAAACGAGTGCTTGTTCGACTAAACCCCCATGTACCTTTATTCCGACTTTGTGAAAACAAAGCAGACTTTGTTGACCCGATTTCTCGATCGATGTTGCTAACTATGCGACAAAGCCTGGGGATAAGCATCGGTAAGAATACGCTGAGCGAATAGCTGCTATAGGTAGTTTGAATAATACCTGGACAAGGACTTTCCTTGGTTACTATTACTCTGTAAGGACTCATTGTGGCCTCTCCAGATTTATACGTAACCACTTGATCTACTGCACAATGTTTGCCTCGAGATACAAATGTAATATTGGTACATATGTGATTGAGAACATGAATTATGAGGGTTTGCATTATTTAAGTTAATGCTTGCTTTTGAAACTATAAAAGCTGAAATGATGTCATTTCTGTCAATCGGCATAACGTGTATTGCATATGAAATGATAGCACTTCTAAATCGTCAAAACGTGTATTACATATATAAACGGATCATTTTCCAAATGATGAATCGTTCACTACGACATCTTGAAAGTTGCATACAGGATTGCACTGTGCGTTTGCAATTAACAATTACTGAGAAAATGATTAGTAGTAGTAGTAGTAGTAGTAGTAGTAGTAGTAGTGGTAGTAGTAGCAGTATGTTTATTCGCTTGTTATTTTCATTTTCGAAAAGATCATACTGTGTTCAAAAGCAACATACAACACTAAAACGTTCGATAACCGCACTTCAAATTCCCTTTAGCATACCGCACCGGTGCCATTGACACGCTCTCAGCACGCCAAATACTGTAAAATCGTTTTTTCCTCTTTGCTTCCTGCTGCTGCTAGTAGTGCATGGAGTAGGGCGTAACAACACAGACATTTGTGTCCCCATTCTTCCGCGGCACGCAGCGGCCTGCTAAATCGACTAGGCACTAAGAGCTCTTTAAATTGATTTAGCATCGGCAACTGAGATGTCATTAATCAGCCTAGTCGCAGGACAACCTCACGTCATATCTGTGTTAATATCATGTTTCATAAATTAGTTCCTGCTCATTCCACCTGGCCGCGTGTTTAAGGACACCACTGTGAGTGGGCTTGCTTTCTACTACACTCAATCAGACTCACCTGCACTGAATACAATAGTGAGAGTACCGGGAAAATACTTGCATCAGCCATTTCTAAACTAAATGGGGTTACCTTATCTTATACATTACTACATTTTTTTGTTGTTGTTATTGCTGCTGCTAATTTTGTCTGGATTAATCAATAATATTTTTGATAGATTTGTGAGTTGATAAAAATGTGTTTTTGTTGTTCTTGTTGTTGCTAATTTAGTCTAAGCTATACCCTTTTTGATAAATTTGTGTTGATGAAAAATGTGTCTGTATGAGTTCGTATCATTTCTTGAAAACCGTCAATAAACAAACACATTTGGAATGATATAGTAATCAGCACGGACATAAATTATGACTAATGACTGAAGATGCATTTTCCACGCAGTGACTGAAATTCATATGCATTAGAATAAAGGTGCGCGAGACAGGTATCTCAAAATGATATAACAGTCAGCAATAAAAGAGAGCACTTCAACCATTACGGATAGCACAATGGGCTCGATGCCACATTCAATAGCAGAGAAAAACGGATATATGTGCCAGTATCGCCATCTTGTCGTGTTATTGCGGTTTCCCCTGTGGTATGGCGTCAATAGATTTGCGTGTGCGTCGTTTGCACTTGGCGTTGCCCCTGGGCATTAGCCTTGAAGTTTCCTTAGAGTTCTTCCCTTCGCATATTAGTTTATACCTGGTGGTAAGCAGATGATGGCACATCAGCATGCATTTACACGCACTAAGAATAAACAGACAGACAGAGCCACACCCATATGTATATGAATGTGTATGTAAGTATATAAATGTATATACATATAAACATATTCATATATGTTTATATATATACATATATGTTTATATATATATATATATATATATATATATATATATATATATATATATATATATATATATATATATATATATATATATGTATATATATATATATATATAGCCAAGGAAATCCCTATATATAAATATATATGTATGATTGTGTATATATATATATATATATATATATATATATATATATATATATATATATATATATATATATATATATATATATATATAAAAATATATATATATATGTATGTATGTATATCTATATATCTATCTATATATATATATATATATATATATATATATATATATATACATATATTTATATATATATATATATATATATATATATATATATATATATATATATATATATATATATATATATATATATATATATATATATATACATATATATTTATATATAGGGATTTCCTTGGCTTTGCTTTAAGATGAGTTTTAAGTGTGTGAAAGTGTAAATCAATGCTTGATTCATGGTATGAATGGTGTTAGGCCATGACTACAATCGATCATGATTGTCTACTTTATTTGACTTGGGTACAGGCGTTGGTTTTCCCCTGTTGTCATTTTTCCTCGATTGATTTAAGCTTTCCATGGCAGGAAAAGTGACGACATACGAACTCCCTGTACCAGTGTAGTACTAGTCTAGTCTAGGAATCACAGACAGGCCTGCAAGGGTCGACTGGGTCAATATAGAAAAGTGCACTATGATATGAAAATCGATCAGTGAATACATCGTAATCATGCTGTCTCTGCATAGAGTACACAATCACATTATAGTGAGACACTGTGGGCTGTTTAGTGAGGTTTGACCATCCCTAGCTGGCCAGAATTAGTAGAATTGGACACATGTGGCCAGAGTGGGGCGCCTGGTATCAGTCAAGTCAGCGGGAGGCTGGGGGAGAAGGCACGGACACTGTTTACTCAGGTTGGTTTTGCTGCTCGATGTGTAACAGACATCTTCTCAACAACTACCTTGACGACACCGTTATGTTGTCCTCCTCCGTCGCTGTAACAACGACTGACAGTTTTTACAACTTAACCCCTGTTCTCTGATGTTTCTATCGCGTTGTTTATATCTGTGTAGCATTTTTGTGAGAAATATCCCAGTCAATAAAAGATACATACAATGTTGTCCACCTACTCAAATCTCTATGAGGTAAATACATATGTTGAGAAATGACATAATAGTAGACTTAGATTGTATTAGAGTTGGGATTTCAAACATTCCCTTGTCTACCTATATAGTATTAATACATGTATTTCGGAAACCTTTTGGCTCGGGCTGTTGACCTTAGATAAGAGGATATAAACATTTGTCTTTATTTCATTTACTAGTATTTAGATTATATCTTGTCCTTAGAAGCGTGACCATTAATGAAATGAACAAAAGAAGCGCCAAGTGAAAGACCCTTTTTCAACATGCTCTTTAGCTGGGGCTAAGACTGAGGATGCTTTTCAAACGCCTGGCGTTGCATCGTGAGGTGCTGCCTATGGTTACTTTGCCACTAAAAATCACATTAGGCAATATGCATAAAAAGAAGTGAGATTTGTTTTATTGTCTGACCTCCCTCTGGTATGACTAGAGCGATGGATTTCCCTATCAACTAATACTGCTTCTTAGAGCGAGGGCACCAAGAATCTCTTTGTAAAAAATGACCGTCAGACAATGAATGGGCGGGATTTTGATTCCCAGCATGTTTGGTTAAATCATAGCTGGAGTTTAGGTAAATGAACCCAGAAGTATTTGAGGAAAAACACCGCTCAAAATTCAAATTTATCTCAAGTCGGCACCTGTCAGAAGTTCCATACTTCTATACAATTATTTGGATCTATGTCATATTTGGCCTAACGTTTGGCTTGCATGGACTGCTTTTTTATTCTATTTTATGAGTTTTTATTTGCTCTTCTGTAACATGATGTGTTGGTATTGCATCAATGGCTTTCATTGAACTTGAAATTTGCGAGGTTAGGGTTATGTACTACTATTCAAACTTATTTTCAAATAGATTTTGCATGCATATATATATATATATATATATATATATATATATATATATATATATATATATATATATATATATATATATATATATATATATATATGTATATATCCTCGCGAATATCACATTCAGGTATTTTCTCACAAAAATATATTGATCGATCGAGAAAATTTTCAAATAGATTTTGCATGCATATATATATATATATATATATATATATATATATATATATATATATATATATATATATATATATATATATATATATATATATATATATATATATATATATATATATGTATATATCCTCGCGAATATCACATTCAGGTATTTTCTCACAAAAATATATTGATCGATCGAGAAAATGATGAATAAACTATCATAAATAGATTTCAATACTCTAATGGTGTCAGAAATAAGCACGTAATTCGTAATACTACATGGTGCTTTAAGTTTCGGTACATACAACTTAAAGCCAACAAACTCATAAGTTCACTCTATCGAACTTGGATCCAGAATTATATTTTAATAAAGGTGTGTAGTTTCACTTCTTAAAATGTTAGCATCACTTTTACACAGATCATTGTAAACACATACAGTGGTGCACTTGTAATTGAACACATTTTTGTCTCGATCAATGTTGCTTACAAATATACATATAACCATCACTGGTCAGTATTACAATCACAGCTCAACAACAAGAGGTAATTACACATATCTTTAGACTTTTATCAATCGGAACATTTAGTTTTCTCACCTATATCGCAATACAACATACCTAACGATGCGTGTATACCAACCGTGACTTCAAAGTCTAAAAGATCCTTAACTTGTTATCAAACGTGCCCATCGCTACTATACGCCTAAATGTCATACAGCACACGGCCTGGGCATTATCGATAGGGTAATTCAAAACGCGCTTTCCACGCCTATAACGCACCATTTCTACCCATAGGTAAATACACTCTACAAACGTTCTTTCTTTTCCTTCTGTCGATATCTAGGTGCACATGGATACAAAAATCCATTCAATCAGTCAGCCACAACCCCTGTTGTATTCATAGGTAGTTGCCGTTTCACATCATGCTAGTAACACCCAAGCATTCTTCTTGGTCGCCCTAGCAGAAAAGCTACGTTTAAACGCTGTTGGTGTATCAAAGGTATAGGTCAGGGGACCCCACTTAACCTCTGAGGATATACCAGTAGTTGAATGGCGATGCCATTTTATAAAGAAAAGAACTATGTATTATAGTATAGTGAGTGTTCTGTCACGCTTTATACTTGCTTCTTAAAGGACCACTACATGTACTAGTAGCCTGTGTGTGAAAATAATTCTTGAGCGGGAGGACTGGGCAGGATAGGAATTAGGGAGTAATTAGTAGGTGGATATCGATATCTGCTCGGCGTCTTAGGGTTGAAATACTAGGAAGTAATAAGCAGGCTGGTGTAGCGGTAGTTCTTTGAAAGAGCGATCGTTGAGACGCACCTGCTTGCCTCCTTGCGGGCTGCCTGGCTGGCTGGCTGGCTGGCGCTGGTGGTAGCGGTGGCTGGGCTGAGAGCAGGTATTATCACCAGCAGCGGCACGATCAATTTATAGTACTTTGATTGAGCGACGACTCTCGCTCTCTCCTCTCTCTATCACTCACACACTCCTCACTTCCTCTCCGTGTAAACTAACTGTTACCAGGAGTGGCTCGACAAGCATTCAGACCACC
>OZ012685.1:58929812-58946177 GCA_963942565.1 Maea johnstoni | reverse complement strand
TATATATATATATATATATATATATATATATATATATATATATATATATATATATATATACATTTATACATATATACTTATATATAGGGATTTCCTTGGCTTTGCTTTAAGATGAGTTTTAAGTGTGTGAAAGTGTAAACCAATGCTTGATTCATGGTATGAATGGTGTTAGGCCATGACTACAATCGATCATGATTGCCTACTTTATTTGACTTGGGTACAGGCGTTGGTTTTCCCCTGTTGTCATTTTTCCTCGATTGATTTAAGCTTACCATGGCAGGAAAAGTGACGACATACGAACTCCCTGTACCAGTGTAGTACTAATCTAGTCTAGGAATCACAGACAGGCCTGCAAGGGTCGACTGGGTCAATATAGAAAAGTGCACTATGATATGAAAATCGATCAGTGAATACATCGTAATCATGCTGTCTCTGCATAGAGTACACAATCACATTATAGTGAGACACTGTGGGCTGTTTAGTGGGGTTTGACCATCCCTAGCTGGCCAGAATTAGTAGAATTGGACACATGTGGCCAGAGTGGGGCGCCTGGTATCAGTCAAGTCAGCGGGAGGCTGGGGGAGAAGGCACGGACAGTGTTTACTCAGGTTGGTTTTGCTTGCTCGATGTGTAACAGACATCTTCTCAACAACTACCTTGACGACACCGTTATGTTGTCCTCCTCCGTCGCTGTAATAACGACTGACAGTTTTTACAACTTAACCCCTGTTCTCTGATGTTTCTATTGCGTTGTTTATATCGGTGTAGCATTTTTGTGAGAAATATCCCAATCAATAAAAGATACATACAATGGTGTTCACTTGCTCAAATCTCTATGAGGAAAATACATATGCTCAGAAATGACATAATAGTAGACTTAGATTGTATTAGAGTTGGGATTTCCAACATTCCCTTGTCTACCTATATAGTATTAATACATGTATTGCGAGTTTTCATAGCGCGTTTTGAAAATATGGAAATGGCCAAAAAGTATTTCGGAAACCTTTTGGCTCGGGCTGTTGACCTTAGATAAGAGGATATAAACATTTGTCTTTATTTCATTTACTAGTATTTAGATTATATCTTGTCCTTAGAAGCGTGACCATTAATGAAATAAACAAGAGAAGCGCCAAGTGAAAGACCCTTTTTCAACATACTCTTTAGCTGGGGCTAAGACTGAGGATGATGTTCAAACGCCTGGCGTTGCATCGTGAGGTGCTGTCTATGGTTACTTTGCCACTAAAATCACATTAGGCAATATGCATAAAAAGAAGTGAGATTTGTTCAATTGTCTGACCTCCCTCTGGTATGACTAGAGCGATGGATTTCCCTATCAACTAATACTGCTTCTTAGAGCGAGGGCACCAAGAATCTCTTTGTAAAAAATGACCGTCAGACAATGAATGGGCGGGATTTTGATTCCCAGCATGTTTGGTTAAATCATAGCTGGAGTTTAGGTAAATGGAACCAGAAGTATTTGAGGAAAAACACCGCTCAAAATTCAACTTTATCTCAAGTCGGCACCTGTCAGAAGTTCCATACTTCTATACAATTGTTTGGATCTATGTCATATTTGGCCTAACGTTTGGCTTGCATGGACTGCTCTTTTATTCTACTTTATGAGTTTTTATTTTCTCTTCTGTAACATGATGTGTTGGTACTGCATCAATGGCTTTCATTGAACTTGAATTTTGCGAGGTCAGGGTTCTGTACTACTATTCAAACTTATTTTCAAATGAATTTTGCATGCATATATATATATATATATATGAATATATATATATATATATATATATATATATATATATATATATATATATATACATATATATTTATATATACATATATATACATATATATATATATATATATATATATATATATATATATATATATATATATATATATATATATATATATATATATATATATATATACTAGTATATATATATATATATATATATATATATATATATATATATATATATATATCCTCGCGAATATCACATTCAAGTATTTTCTCACAAAATATATTGATCGATCGAGAAAAAATGATGAATAAACTATCATAAATATATTTCAATACTCTAATGGTGTCAGAAATAAGCACGTAACTCGTAATACTACATGGTGCTTTAAGTTTCGGTACATACAACTTAAAGCCAACAAACTCATAAGTTAACTCTATCGAACTTGGAGCCAGAATTATATTTTAATAAAGGTGTGTAGTTTCACTCTTAAAATGTTAGCATCACTTTTACACAGATCATTGTAAACACATACAGTGGTGCACTTGTAATTGAACACATTTTTGTCTCGATCAATGGTGTTTACAAATATACATATCACCATCACTGGTCAGTATTACAATCACAGCTCAACCACAAGAGGTAATTACACATATCTTTAGAATTTTATCAATCGGAACATTTAGTTTTCTCATCTAAATCGCAATACAACATACCTAACGATGCGTGTATACCAACCGTGACTTCAAAGTCTAAAAACTCCTTAACTTGTTATCAAACGTGCCCATCGCTACCGTACGCCTAAATGTCATACAGCACACGGCCTGGGCATTATCGATAGGGTAATTCTAAACGCGCTTTCCACGCCTATAACGCACCATTTCTACCCATAGGTAAATACACTCTACAAACGTTCTTTCTTTTCCTTCTGTCGATATCTAGGTGCACATGGATACAAAAATCCATTCAATCAGTCAGCCACAACCCCTGTTGTATTCATAGGTAGTTGCCGTTTCACATCATGCTAGTAACACCCAAGCATTCTTGTTGGTCGCCCTAGCAGAAAAGCTACGTTTAAACGCTGTTGGTGTATCAAAGGTATAGGTCAGGGGACCCCACTTAACCTCTGAGGATATACCAGTAGTTGAATGGCGATGCCAGTTTATTAAGAAAAGAACTATACAAGTAACATGGACTATTATTATAGTATAGTGAGTGTTCTGTCACGCTTTATAGTGCTTCTTAAAGGACCACTACATGTACTAGTAGCCTGTGTGAGAAAATAATTCTTGAGCGGGAGGACTTGGCAGGATAGGAATTAGGGAGTAATTAGTAGGTGGATATCGATATCTGCTCGGCGTCTTAGGGTTGAAATACTAGGAAGTAATAAGCAGGCTGGTGTAGCGGTAGTTCTTTGAAAGAGCGATCGTTGAGACGCACCTGCTTGCCTCCTTGCGGGCTGCTGCCTGGCTGGCTGGCTGGCTGGCGCTGGTGGTAGCGGTGGATAGGCTGAGAGCAGGTATTATCACCAGCAGCGGCGCGATCAATTTATAGTACTTTGATTGAGCGACGACTCTCGCTCTCTCCTCTCTCTCTATCACTCACACACTCCTCACTTCCTCTCCGTGTAAACTAACTGTTACCAGGAGTGGGTCGACAAGCATTCAGACCTCCTGATCTCTCTCTCTCTCTCTCTCTCTCTCTCTCTCTCTCTCTCTCTCGTATATGACTACGCATTTCTTCTTAGCAAATCTCTCTCTCAAATATATGACTACGCATTTTTCCTTAGCAAATCTCTCTCTCTCTCTCTCTCTCTCTCTCTCTCTCTCTCTCTCTCTCTCTCTCCTAGAACATATGACCCCACGCATTTCTCCTTAAGCAAATCCCCCCCTCTCTCTCAAAAGGCACACGCTTACTATTTCTACGTGTGACGTCCAGCCGCTCAAAGACAAAGTGTCTTCGAAAGGGGTTATTCTGCGTGAAAAAAGAACATGGAAAAAGTGGCCTACCTTTGTCATCGTACTCGAACGCCTGTAGTGTGGCGGCATAGAAAGTAAGTAGTAGGGCTAGCACAATTGCCCAATTGTGCCAGCCCATCCTGGCCACGGGGTCCAGTCCACAACGCCACCGACGTCGCCGTCGCCTGTCACCGTGTATATGCTCGAGTAGTGGCTGACGCTACTGCTCCCGCTGCTGGTGGAGGGACAACAATGCTGCCACTGCCGCTGCCCGCTACCTTTAGTAGTATACCACCAGCACAGTACAATTCAACGCGAATGGGTGAGCCGCAATGCTGTAATCGCAGTGGTCCGCTCCGCCCCGGCAAGACTGGGACCCTCGACCGCCTTGAAATATTAACGAGGCTTACTCGGCGGACGTTGGAGGCCTGTGTATAAACATTTGCCTTATCAGCTTATTGCACTTTCCGCTCCCGTCGATTAAAGCATTAAACTTTGAATGAAATTGTGGCCACGAGAGTAGTATTTTGCTGCACTGTATGGCGGACGTCAGAGTTGTCTGTCACTATAATGGTGGTGGTGGGTGTATAATACGGCGCTCGCTAGTTGGTGGTAGCCACTAGTGTTCCTCCTTGCGATAGTTTCATGTGCTCTGCTGCTGCCGGCAGCAGACGTACTGCTGCTGCTGTATGCTGCTTGTAGCTGCTGCAGCCCGCTATGAATAAGTCCACGCTGTCGGCCGTCTCAACTATGATGCGGGGTAGTGGTAGCACTGCGCTGATGACGATGATAATACAAGTAGTAATGCTGTGTTATAATAGCAAATACGACCACCGCTCGCTCGCTCTCCGTCTCTCTCTCCCTGTCGCTGGTTGGCTGAAGGCGCCTCGCCGGCCGGTCGGTCGGTTGGTCGGTTGACGTCGCTGCTGCGCTCACTGCTTGCCCCTCGCTTGCACAGACCTTACTGGTTGACTACCAACAAGGATTGGTCTAGTTCGCCACTATGTCGGCCTGCAAGCCTCAGCCACTCGCGCATTACAGGCGGGAGCATCATTACTCTACTACCACTCCCAACGACTCAACTACCCTCTATATGAAAATAACAACACTTTCAGACTTCGACCCGATTTCCGATTTTGCGCATTCGAGAGGGGAGGTCTCAGAGTCTCGCTCGTGGCCGGGGATCACCTCTCGAGAGTGGATTAGTAGCGTGTCAGATTAGTGCCACGCGCAGCTCTCCCCTAATCCCATCATCCCGCCCCTATCAGCCGTCTCACCAGCAGAATCTCCCTGTGACGTTCTAAGATAGATCCTCACTTATCGCGACACAGGGGTAAATATACACTTCCTACCACAAATTGGTCGCACACAAGGAATGGCTCCCTGGGCAGTTGTTCCCGTGCTTAATATTTCACTCATAGTTCCTAAGTAACGTTTACAGTAGGGACACACGCTCTGCATCCCCAACTCCTGATTAAAGCCCAGCGATTCCTCAGCTCATGTTGTTCTTTAACACGACGGCGATGAGGATGAATTGCCTCGAGGCCGCCATGTCATGCTACGTCTGCCTTGTGCGCATTCCAGAAAATTGAAATTTCATCGCAACTTTGTGTAGCGAGGATTTTATCGGTCTCTTGTGTCTACAGAACGGGGCAAATAACTCGTCGCGTCCTCCCATTTATTGCCATGGCTTTGACTATAGGCAAGCTACCAGCTACACCACTATCGATGAATGCATTAATCAATGCTTACGTCTTCCCTTCCTCGACAGATACCAAAGTTGGCCACGACGCGACACCTAGCGGCCAAATAAGACACCAATAGATGGTATTAGTGTTTAGACGAGATATTCGTGTACATTTTGCGATAAATCTTTCAGAGGAGGGCAGCGATTTTCTTTAGTGTTCGTATAATTAATAATAATATTAATAGTTTTATTGACTATACCGCTCTGATACAAAAACTATACATACTATCATATTTTGATTGTGAACACAATACTAAACATATAATATATTATAGATAATGGTTACTCAAGTGGTAACGATATTGGACAGTACTAAATAATCTTCATACAATAGATATGGCTTGTTGTTTATCATTAATATAGAAAGCATGACAGTAAACTTTCTCCACATGGTTGTGTCTAAGCTTTATACTTTAAAAATTTTTGTAAGCAATTGATTACGCACTTTCTTAAATCATAAATGGTGTTCGGTCATTTGGTCCTTTACATAGAATAGTGCCGGTAAGGGGGTAATTCTTTAGCCCACTCCTGTGCGTGTCATCAGTACTTTTCTATAAATTTTACTGATGTCAGTACCTGCCAAAATTCGCACATCATTCATCTGATCGATTTCGATGTTGGGGATAGGTTTACCTAGTAACCAGTAGAAAACTTCCCCTGGTTCGTTTACAAAAGCCCTATTCACATTGTCATATCTCGAAGTGATATTCCTCACAAGAGAATCAACATCAGTTCGGTTGAAGGGACACTGCATCAAGATGTGATATAGGTCTTCTGGCAGGCACATATCACAGTTGCTACAGGCTTTACAGTAAGATGGCTTATCCTTTAAGCTACAATCATCCATTTTGAGCCTACTAGCATGGCATATCAGCTTCGCCATTGTTTCGCACATATTCATGATACCCCACACTGCATCCGATAGGTGCCACCATACAAGATAGTTAGGGGTAACTTGAGTATTCATTATAAGGTCGTTGTCTCTCATTATCAAGTTGGCACTTTCCCAGTATGCGTCTTCTATGGTCCATGCTTGCTGCCAGACAAGCCTGCTCCATAGTTGCTTACTCATGACTGGTTCGTTGCCGTCAACCATATCAAGAATACAATGTAAAACATCAAGTCTCGCACATGTATTGAATATGTCAAAGAAAATACTCCTATGGGGGTTGGAACTACCACGTTCTCTATCTCCCATGTACTGTCTGAGTTTAATCAACAGCACATCATACAGTATACAATCAACATTTCTTACAATGGACATGACAAAAATGGCTTTCTTTGCCATGATGAAAGTAGTAAGTTTCATCCAACCCAGCCCAAAGAAACAACTAGCATTCGGTGATCGTTGTGGGAATCTCTGAATGCGGCGTCCGGCATATCTTTGGAAAGCTAACAAATTCTCCTTATCTTTGTCTGATAATATCCATAACTCACACCCGAACAGTAGTATCAATGTCTTTCATTTGTAAAATGTACCATAGACAGACAGACCTGTGCATGTTAAAATCACCAGTACATTCAAGCAAAGCTAGCCTAGAGGATAGGCTATGTCTATTTTTGCTTACCATTAACAGTGCAAACACAGTACAAACACACATTGGCAGATAGAGCGGCACATCTGTTTATGTATTTCATTAATTGGACACCGCATCAGGATGAGGCATCCTGTGATTGCACACAGTGGCATACTTCAATGGAAATATACACTCTCTTACCAAGGATTGCATTGGTGTTCTATTTGGGTAGGCGTGTTGAGAACAGTACAGTTCACAGTAGAACACGTGGAAGGTATCTAGTTGGTAGCAGGTAGACAAAGAAAGCTGATGAATAGAAATAATTTGAGTCTCAGGGAAGGAATTGGCTGGGGAACCTGTGAAAGGCTACCTGGACCTACTTGTATGGCCCTGACCCTTGACCGGGACCTAGGGCTTATCCTTGCTACTTTAGTTCACATTTACTTGCATAACTTGTGTATAGATGTTCTAAAGTTCTGTTCCTATGTTTATTCATTTTATTTTGTTCAACCTTTAGCTGATAGTATACTCCCTGTAAATATGCATAGAACCCCTGTGTGTATATTTCCTGTTTATCAGTATTATCATTATTATAAGTGTGTAATATATATATTTTTGTAGTCTACATAGTAAATAAAGAATATATATATATATATATATATATATATATATATATATATATATATATATATATATATATATATACATATATATATATATATATATATATATATATATATATATATATATATATATATATATATATATATATATATATATATATATTGAAGGGCAAATAATTGACTATTTTTTAGTTTTCAACAGGGCTTAACTTTAAGCCGTTGTGTAGAGAAGCCATTGTATGATGCATGTATGTCGAGGCCGTCGTTGACAACTGCTTTTTATTGCATTCCAAACTTAAACTCAATATTATGAGAAATATCGAAATAAACATCCAGGAAACCGGTCATTGGCTTATTGAAGATGTGTATGTTATTGCTGCATATTTCGTGATTCAAAACCGTGCATATATGAGCCAGGTTTCACAAAAGATTAGCGAGGTATAATCATACATAATGACTGGGCAAAGTTTAGGAATATTGGTTAAGGTGGATCGATGTAGAGATAAGCTCGTAAGGTAGGCTAGGCCAAGTGGATGTATAATTTGGAGTTCGAGCAAAAGAGTACCTTACAGCACACGACTTAGGTGGAAATCGTACCTAAGAAAGTACGACAACACTGGATATGCAGTTTCTAACTTGATGATAGATATCTATATCTATCTATCTATCTATATCTATATCGATATATATATATATATATATATATATATATATATATACACACACTTAAATTGGGGGATTAAAGATGTATAAAAATTTAAATGCGGAGGAAGATACAGCACATTGTCATGCAGCCCAAGTTTCAAGATATATGTGATGAGATGGATAAGTTCATCTACTCTATATGATCGGCAGTTAAACGGGTTTTTTGATGAATATCCCTATAACCTTTTAATCTTTTTATTGAGTTGTCAGGCAGATACTAGTACTATAGAAGAGCCCTAGAGATGTCTGCCTCATGGTATATATCATGGATATGCAGTCTATATATATATATATATATATATATATATATATATATATATATATATATATATATATATATATATATATATATATATATATATATATATATATATATATATATATATAAAATTAGTAGAGAAAGGTTATTAGCAATCATCAGTAATGCTGATGGACAAGACCTTGTTTTTCTGTTCTTGGAACAGCTGCAGTCCAGTTAGGATTTAAGAGTTGATGGTGGGCAAGTCCGCTGACATTTTAGAGGGTGAACCGGGGTGATTCGTGGTTTCTCCCTGTACATGTAGATTCCACTGAGAATAGCATTATGGCGACTAGAGAAGTCACGTTTTGGTGAAGGTAAGAGGCTGATGAAGTTAACAGCCGTCTGCACGGAATCCATGTTTGGGTTTGTTTGGACTTGGTTGTTTGGATTGATTGCCCCATGGTGTGCTCAAGGGTCGTGTAATGCTCTTCCTTATTTATGTTTGTATCACTTTATTTGTATAATGTATTAGTTATGGTTGTTTATTTGTATCAATGTAGTCATTGGACATAGTCAACATACATACAATGATGAAAATGCAACTATATCAACCAAGTCTGCCAAAGATACCACCTCTGACCAGAGGCCAAATGGCATGCACTGAAAACCGTTTCAACTATTTTACCTATAAAGACGACTACTAGGTAGAGTGTACACAAATGACTCTGGAAATACCCCGCCAGTGGTCCACTTTACTGGGGATTTCCCGGCGTAGCTCAGCTTGATCAGTATAACAGGAAACAGGTGGATAAACCGCAAGTATATGTAGAATTCTTCGTTCGACCAGTGAAGGCTACATGTGTCTCATCTATCTATGTACTAGTATTCGTTGTACGTTTCTATATTTATTATTTGCTGTTAACTATTTGATGTATTTATTATATGCTGTAGCTAACATCTCCTTTCGGAGTTGGTCAATGAAGAATATAATACAATACAATAAAAACATGGGTATAGGATGGACTTACCGTTGAGCAGAGGTTTAGTATGACGTTAAACATGTTCGATGTAAGAGAAAAGTAGTGTGAAACTTCCACAGCAAGAAATGGCAACTTAATGATAGCTGTCTTCAATTGGCGATATGCAAACAGTACATCGTGAGAGTAGACATTTGGCTATTGCAGGATAGGTGAATGCACTATAAAAATCACTCACCAGTGTTTCGCTAAACCTTAAGAATATGTGTATCTTGTTCAACAATTAGGCATCTTAAAACGTCTGAAAAATGATATAAGGTGATGGGTGACATGCATATAAGAATACAAAGTTCAATTATGAGACAATTCAGGTACCCACATAATGTCGTCATCATCTATTGAAAAACAAAGAAACAATTGAACGACAAACTATGTATATACAAGTAGGATGAATTACTTTGTTGTTTCGTTTTATTTTTTCAACTTTTTTCTAGAACGAAAAGACCCTCTAAGTAATGTCATGTGCTTTAGCATCGTTGGCTTATCCTGAGCGCCTTATGCAGCAAAGGTACCCCCGAGCATACCACGGGTGATTTGTTTTCGCTCTGTTGCTGGTTGACACGTATTTCTCAATGATCATTTCTGACGTTAGCTGCGTAATCGGCTTATTCGCCATAATTGTTTTGTATTCTCCTTGCAAGAGGCGGCCAGGCTGGGTTCTTGAAGATGCTCAGAGCAGTGGATGTTAGGTAAGCGGGGACTGTACCTGAGCCGTCTTATGCACTTGCTGCTAAGCTGATATCCTCGCACAATACCCCCTTTTCAATAGAAATCTCTCGCTGACACACACACAACACGAGTCATTTAACGAACCGTTATTGTAACAGTACAGGTTAGAAGGTTCCTTTCCCTTGCTTCCAATGCTGACTTATTCAACCAAAGCACAAGGATGCACATATTTTTGAAAACCATCGGAACCCTATCATGTTGGTATTCATTGGATAGCTCTCACAGATTACTCTCAGATGAGTACCCGTGTGCCAGTGTTTCAGTCATTTTTCAAGTTATTTGCATCATTTTATTTTGGTCAGATTAGCCACCAACAGCATATTATAAGGATTAAGGTTTCATAAGACCCTGTTTTTGTTCTCGTTCACGCTTTAAATAGAATATACGCGATGAAGTACATTGAAACCAGCATGTTTGAACACCTACAAGACGTAACCGAATATTTTGAACAAAGAATGCCTGGCCGAAATTACCCTTATTACTTTCGAGTCGTGAACTTCTTAGAAGAACACTTTTCCCGAGTTCCCAAGAGGGATTCACATTTAAGAGGTTTCACTGTTCTATATTCTCATGTTTTATACGGTTGAGTGAACATTTAATCGAGATACAATACTAGTTCGATTGCCTGATAATGTCCTTATCAATGCAGAGTCAAGTATCTTATCGAATCATGCTCCCTTCAAAACGTCTGTTTAAAAACAACGGGTTTGTATTTCGTGTGTTTGGAAATCAATGTCGGTGCCTTTTTAATGAAGCGAACTAATTATGTTAATCAGATGGTAAAATGTTGCGAGAGCGGCCCATCAATCATGTGACCGGCAGGGTCAATACCGCCATCTGGTGGCCAGGCCTCACAACCTAATCCCTAACCTCTGATGCAGTGCTTTACATGAATTTATTTAGCTGCCAGTATGCTATTCCCCACAGTGTTTTATCACGCAAATAACAAGCACGAGTTGGCCATATTTGTTACCGCCAAACCCACTCACTGGAAAAGCGCGATAGTCTGCTATCACTTGGGCTAACGGCGCAATAGCAGCAGCAACTGGCAGCAGGATCTACAGTTGCGGCAGGGCGCGCTGAGTCCGGTCCCGTAGAGCAGTGTGCCGTACGGGATACTGTGTTATGGTAGAATAACTGGTGTTTCTCGGCTAATTCGACCACCATTGTATTCTAGTGTATTGTACTGCACTGTATGGTTTTGTATTGTATTGCATTGTATTGTGCTCCCTTATATTACCGCGCCCTTGTTTGTTGTTTGTATTGCGCAGTGATCCAGCAATTAGAGGATCAGCACTGGCAACAATACACGGCAGGCTTGCAAAGACCTTTTTCAGTATGGGTATCCTAGCTTACGTTACCGCATTGCACAGCAAACCTGCAATTACGGGATAAAAATGCACCTCTACAATGCACTACTATTGCATAGGAGTCTGAAAGGAAAGTATCCGAGAGAGAGAGAGAGAGAGAGAGAGAGAGAGAGAGAGAGAGAGAGAGAGCAGACAAGCAACCGGTTAACTGTTTAGTTAGGGAACAAAGCGTTTAGCCCTTTAAATGAGCAGTGACTAAACATGGTACGATGTGAATCCTTATAATGGCTGCTTCATCCGGGAATGACTTTTCCACTACAATAGGGAAATAGGAAAGGATTAAGTCAAATTTGAAAGAATATATATATATATATATATATATATATATATATATATATATATATATATATATATATATATATATATATATATATATATATATATATTATATATAGGCTATGTGTGTGTGTGTGTGTGTGTGTGTTTATCACTGTTGGGACTTTAAATAATGGTCTTTATTAGGAACCAGGTGTATTTCAGGAGGGAAAGTAATGAGATGTAGTTACACCTGTGATTGATCCCCGCTCAGCCCAACAGCCAGGACTTTGCCACTGGGGCCTATTACTCTCATATCCATTACTTGCACATGTGCTTCAGATGGCTCTCATAAACTACGTATAGGCTAGCCACTCTAGTCATGGTGTCAAATGGTCAAATCAGGAGTGTGTGTATGGGCAAGACCCCTGATCGTCATACCATCAGAAATAAACAGACCATCACTGGCGGGTTTTTGCTATTTTCAGAGCAGCTTCCAAAGTAAACATTTCCGGTTCACGATATTTGCCAGGAGCGGGCCGGATATGATCGATTAGAGCCACCTATTGACTGGTAATGAAATGAAGTGTGTGTTGACATAAATGCTTTGCTGCCCGACTTTCGCATAATTTTAACCATCAGGAAAAACAGAGGATTGGCATTCAGAATCAGGCACGTGGCTGCAGCTACTGTGTGTGCACTCAACTGGAGGCCGAACTTCTAATGTTATGTGGTTTACTGTTGAAACTCGAGCAATCCGTATATCTCGACATTCCGGTACTGAAATAGGATTATTAGTGCAATGATTTTCCCGCCACAGGGAAATGTGCCATTTCAGGCATCGATCTATCATCAACCACTGACTTTCATCTATCGAATCGCTCACCGTTTTTTGGTAAATAGAAATTTAGTTTTCTGAGAAATTTACGGTTTGCATATTACATATGTTTTAGTATTGTTATCATTAGGACAATAATAATTATGGTCAGTCAGACAAAATACAACCCTCACACACACACACAAATATATATATATATATATATATATATATATATATATATATATATATATATATATATATATATATATATATATATAAATATATATATATATATATATATATATACATATATGTACTTATGTATGTATGTATATATACATATATACAGTATATATATATATATATATATATATATATATATATATATATATATATATATATATAAATATATATATATATATATATATATTTATATATATCTATATATATATATATATATATATATATATATATATATGTATGTATGCATGTATATATACATTTATACAGTGTATATATATATATATATATATATATATATATATATATGTATATATATATATATATATATATGTATATATATATATATATATATATATATATATATATATATATATATATATATGTATATATATATATATATATATATATATATATATATATATATATATGTATATATATATATATATGTATATATATATATATATATATATATATATATATATATATATATATATATATATATATATATATATATATATATATATGTATATATATATATATGTATATATATATATATATATTTATTTATTTATATATATATACATATATATATGTATATATATATATATATATATATATATATATATATACATATATATATATATATATATATATATATATATATATATATATATATATATATATATATATATATATTTGTATATATCCGTTTCACACTGAAATTATAAGTGTAGAAAGAGAGGAACATGATGTGATATTCCAATGCCGTTATTTCGCACTTGTTGTTAACGCTTCTTTGTGATATTACTTTAGTTACCATTACACCTACTTCATCATGATATGATCGATGTGTCACTGATGTACATCAATCGTCCTGTCCAACGATGCACACCTGGGCAGTGCGATTTGTCATTAACTTCGTTTTTAGTTTGTTCTTAAACCCTACTTCATCACAATCCTTTCCAGGAAAAATGACCGGAGCGCCACGCGTGGGAAAATGGTCCAAGTTATACAGCAAAAGCAGGATGCAAGTTCTGGCGCATTGCATAATAGAATCACACTCTCAAGAGTACTCACTTTCCATGGAGTAAAATCGAGGTGATTGGCATTAGTTCCACCATTTATTCTGTACTGGCACTTGCAGTTGAAGGCTATAGAAAGTTGACACCTCGAGTTGTTGTGGAAAGAATTGATGAGATTAAACGTGTCACGCATAGCACAAAGACACTCGAAGTAAGACCTGAGTTTACTTGCGCAAGTCTCTCGAACGCCACTCCTCCTTTCAGACATTTAGATTCGTGGATGGATTCAGGATTAGAATTAGCATTCTCAGTCGGGCCACAAGAAACTTAGTACTGTGACAATGACGTCGTGTATTCAAGCTGGCGTTTAACATACAATGCGCTGATGTCGCTCCCGAAGTACTATGGCTTTATTGAGTGAACAGGGAAAGTAACCACGAAAGTAGAATTTTGACAATTTAAACAAACACTTATTGTACCTACATGTACTAAATGATCCTTTTTATGGTCGTATAAAGTGGAACTAGGAGAATATTAATAACCAGGTGTAAAGCATACACTAGAATTGCAATTTAGGACCAGTGTACATCTAAATTAAATGTAGAAACTGGCCTCCCATAGCAGTGTTTAAATTACCTCCTCAACTTTGTGTTTACCTTGTTATCTTAACCCTTAGTATATAAACCTGTTCAACGACTGAGTGCATACAGGAGCAAACTGTCATGGGTTTCTTTATGATATAAGTAAAATAAGTGATACTCCATTAGTTTACAGAGGATATTTGTCATGGGGCTGGAGAATCTTGCCTTCCAATTGCTGAACCCCGTAGATGTGATAGGCGGGAATATTCTTTAAAACTATTATCCGTTGCTCTTCAGATCATCATACATGTAGTTCAAAACCATCATTGAATAGTAATTATACAAATTCCAACTTAAACGCTACTTTATTCCTTTTACTGTATATGGGTAGCTTTACAACTGACATTGACAGGTAGAGCTAACTACCCCACATAGCAATAGATTTGGAGGTAGTGAGTCAAGTTTTAATGGAAAAGGTGTCTTGTTGAAATGCATGAGAACTAAATCAAAAATCAGTCGTACGTATGTTGGACGTCCAATTGGATTTCGCCAACCGTTTTAAGTACCATGATCACTTTTCTAGCCTTTAATAGCACGATGCCATCTTTATATGCTATATGATTGTCAAAGTTTCTTTCTGACTATGGAACACACTTGCTACACCCCACAGCTGGTTCCATGATACTTACGTACTGTAATGATTAATTACATGCAGTATACTCTGTGTGTAATATATTACAATCAAACCATTAATGTATGTACGTATGTATGTAGGTAGGTAGGTAGGCAGGCAGGTAGGTATGCATGCATTTATGTATATATGTATGTGTGTAAGTGAGTGTGCGTATGTTTAAGCATGTATGCATGAGCAGCATGACTTGCATGTATGTATGCATGTATGTATGTAAGTATGTATGTATGTATGTATGTATGTATGTATGTGTGTGTGCGTGGGTGGGTGGGTGCATGCATGTATGTTAGTATGTATGTTTGTATGTATGTATGGCTGTATGTATGTATGTGTGAATGTTTGTGAGTGTACTTGTAGGTACGTATGTATGTATGTATGTATGTCGTATGTGTATACATGTATGTATGCATTCATATGTGTATGTATGCATGCTGTTATATATGTATGTGTGTATGTACGTCAAAGGTTGATCCATTGGTTCAAAATGTTATATACGTAAGCAACTTACCAGAATCATACTTTAAAACGACTTGAAAGTGACAATTGCTTACCTGAAAAAGAAAAAGGAGAAATATCTAAACATTTTGTAACTCAAATTTCGTACACGTTAATGAGAGGATTATGTTAATATTGAATGTCTTTCAAAGTTGTGTATAATGTTGTTTTGTTGATAGCAAAACAAATAACTCGTTCTTCAATGTCATACAGCTCTAGTGTTACCCATGAAATATTCCTTTTCTTTAGTGCCAATTACGAGTGGCACAAGAGTGAGTAATTACTCTGCCGTGCTAGTGCAGTCTTTTTCCTGCGCAGACAATTAACGAGGAGGCAGTATAAGTAAACGCCCTGCAATATAAGCACATCAATCACTAAGTCATAAGTTCAATTCATTTATTTTCCAGGTAGAATTGAGCATCGGATTTACTTGTCTTTCAACCCAAGCCAATCCGACCGCGAGACCATTGAATGCCTCTGATTCATTCAGCACAAATACAAATAGAATTTGCTGGAGCCTGTATTCATTTGTATACTCATAATACCGGCCACGCTGCGTTAATCGAAGCCGGCCTCAATGGAA
>OZ012685.1:58909812-58924812 GCA_963942565.1 Maea johnstoni | reverse complement strand
CTAATGGGTGGGTGCTTACATAACTGTTGTCTGTCCTATGTACAATATGGAAACTGGTTCCTGTCAAAATCATTTCAATACGACTATATTCAGTTTCCGACTTCATGTATTCAGCATGTAATCATTGTATATCATGCACATAGTCAATAATAATACATACATTGACTTATGCATATTAGCAGGGGTCATAAGATAAAGTGCGTGGGAATTCTTCTACTTTCACTCCACACTTGTCTGGCCCTAAACTATGCAAAGTGCAGTAGTTAAAGCCGAGATAAAACCAGTGGATGGGTTTTTATATAACAGTTGTCTGTCCTGTTTACAATATGGAAACCGGTTTCTGTAAAAATCATTTCAATGTGAAAATGTTCATTTTTCGCCTTCCTTCATTTTGCATGTACTAGCGTGTGAAAATAGCATCTACGGTGTGCTTTTGTGGGGATGTTCGATCATTTTATCTAATTCATCACTTTCTAGAGTACTAAGCAATGTGGCACAATATACCGACATAGATATTACAATTCCCGTGTGATAAACCGCAGAACGAGATCACTAAAGCTTTTGTATATGGGGTGCAAATGTGAAATACTGAACGTGCTTCCTTGCGCTCATACGTACAACTATGGTTTACTCTACTACTGAGCATTGCAGGGAAGAGATGGTAGCATTCAATACGTTTTCCTAGTAAGCACACTCTAAGCAGGTATATTTGATTTTATAATTGATTCCATAATCATGCAAAATGCTTTGAACACTTGTTTTCTGGTGTCACAAATGATGACCATTTCGACCTCACAAATCACGTATACTGTACTAATCTTATAAAATTCGCTCCCCATTAAAACAAATGTATTTAGTGGTAGTATATACTGTTAGCATGTTAGACTCGTAATGAATCTAATTGTATCTTCTTTTGAAACCTACATTTACTGATATGGTAATCAGATAATGTATGGTATAGGTATACGTGTTCAGCTGTACAGGCATTATCAGATTATTATGTAATGTAAAAGCACCATCTACTGCCTTGTAAAGATATAGATGCGTATCTACCAACATTTCACAACACTAATTAAGGTGGGATACGTATTTCAGCAAGCAAACAAACCTTCAAGTCTGTGAGACATCGGTTTCCCTTGCTGGGTGGACGCTGCAAGGCATAATAGAATAGAACCTTTATTGCAAAGATGTCAAACAGCATACTAGTATTTAGGAATGTAAACTCGACTGCGTGTTCGTATGCTACCCCTATGCGGAAATTGCATGCATGACATTGGCATTGAATATAATGTGAGTCCTACTGTAGAATATGATAGCGGATTTGTGACCTGGGACTAGTTCAGTAGCAGCCAACAGATCTCGGAAGGAACTGTTCAGCATTTAAAGCAAATTTAAAGGAGCTATTTCCACGATCCAATCACGACAATGTACTCGCGAAGTACAATGTTTATCAAACGGTATAACAAACTTCTTTCTTTATAACACTTTCATCTTTGGCGCGGCTTTCGCTTCAAAAAAGGCGAGTCTTTTTTCTATTTGAAATATTTTATTGTACGAGATCTGGGGTGAAGCACGGCACGAACGATTATGTATGTACATATGTATGTATCTATATTGTTTCTTGACTCGTCGAGTAGTCACACAGACGAATCGTTAACTTTGACCCAATTTTCTCACTTTCCGGAGCTTTTCTCAGTCATCTTTACTCTTTGTTAGTGGACTTTCTATTTTCATAGTTGTTTTTTAGTTTTGAAGTTTGGTCATTTTTCATTCAATCCTACTTTTTCATTCGACACTTTTTAAGTGACAGAAGTTCTCAGTTTTATAGGGTTGACTTTTCGAACCACATAGGCCACCCATTTATATAAGTGTATTTATGTTTTTCTTGTTTCTATTCTTCATCAATAGGGTGAAAACTAAATGTAGACCAGGGTAATAAATTACGACCATGGTGCATAGGCTACTAACCACTTGCAAATGGAACTCAGGCCTACATGTAGGTCACACATAAGCACTTTCATAGGAATGAAGAATACAGTAAGACCATTAAGACTCTTCAGAAATCATAATTCTTACTCATTCTTACTCAAAGGTATGCCGTGGTCCCCTTGGTGTTCAATAATCTACCAAGACATCAGAAATAATGGACCTCAAAATGAATAAATACCCAGGACTGTGCTAAGATTCCAGTAAGACATACACACGACCGATGAAGACTCTATTAAGACGTTAGTAAGACATCCCTGCTTGTATAAAGTCTTTTGGTCATATAATGTGCACCTCAGTCATAGAAACGTTCACATTCATCCTCATCCTGCTCAGGTTATGGCAAACAGCTCGGAGACTGCAATCAGGCAGATGAAGAATCTCGACAAACACCATGTCACGTAGGCATTACATCCATTCAGCAATTGCATAAAACTATGTCGGATTCCTACATAATATAATCCTGTATCACCAGCTCCATTCTGATTCTAGTAGCTGATTGGCCAATTTCTTCGTTGTAATGAACTGAATGGGGCTTCTAACATTGCTTTAAACCATTGGCAATGTTAAGAGTCCAATATTAATCCTGTATTAGGATCCTAACATTGCTTTCCGCAACGTTTATTGTTAGGACGCCAGTATAGATATACTTAACTTCCGGTAGTGCCATGGCCTCTTTAAAAGGTTGTTTAGATATACTGTATAAAGGGTAATGTTAACGTGTGCTTAATCTTCCCGAATTTACCGAATGGGTTTGAGACGGGAACAATAAAAACGTTATCTTTAATCATTTTTGTTGGTATGGTGGGGCAGACGATGCACGTATTCAGATTGAGTAGTAAAGCCGTATATTTAAGTTATTCCCTTTCCCAGCAGATGGCGCCCTATGTAATCTGAAGAGTGGTTTATTAATGCTCAAAAGTCAACAAACAACGATAGAAATTAAAACATATTTATTTGGCTAAAACAGTTATGACAGTAAGTGAGAAGTAACTCACAATAGTATCAAATAGACATTTAATGCTGTCCAGTACTCAGTACTGTTTGCAGTACTCACAAAGTTTGTCAACCTGCCCACGAACCGGTCCGACTTGGTGTAATGCTGCTCTAAGTGCTATTAATGCGCAGAACAATAGAGTCAGCCATGTCAGCTCAATTGAGCTGGTATGGCTTTGTTTTTCTGCAC
The DNA here is from genome assembly GCA_963942565.1 of Maea johnstoni. Lineage (NCBI taxonomy): Eukaryota > Metazoa > Annelida > Polychaeta > Spionida > Magelonidae > Maea > Maea johnstoni. Next base: position 58,921,640 of record OZ012685.1, on the reverse strand, counting down.
GTACACCACGGCACATTCAGTGCACAAAACATTTGTCTGCACTGACAGATTCAAAAGTGAAAAAACACTCGGTAGCATTTTCGGGAAATTTTATATCAGTGCAGCCATGTGCAGGACGGGAAATTTAAAAACGGGAAAAAGTCAAAATCATCATTTTCGGGAAATAAAAGTCCCGGGAAATATACCCGTTATACAGTAGTTGCCATTACAGCGCGCGTGTGTAACAAATGAGAGTAGAAAACACTTTTTTCCTGCCCTAGTTGCACTGTGTGGCAAAGAAAGCAATATCTGTACATTACTATGGCAATATGCTATATTGCTTGTGTTAATTTTAGGGGAAAGGTGCCTTTAATTTATGAAACAGGGCCCTTTAAAAAGGTTTTTACATATGGTTGCCATGACAGCGTCAGGTCCGATGGACGAGGATAACGAACGAGGGTAGAAAACCGTGTGGTAAAACTATGTCTAGATATTACTACACACAAAAAATATGGGGCTCAAAAACTTGTCAAAAGTTTGTCATATTGACAAGTTTTGGGTCGTCATTTCGATGGTGCCCAAAACGACGAGTTTACGTTTGTCAAGACGAGTTTCTGTGGCAAAACTTGTCAAAAGGTCGTCAAGTAGAACAAAGCAATATATGTCAGTTTCAAATTATTTTTATTTATTTCCCCCAAAAAACACCAAAAAGGACACAATAAAAATTACTGACCCAAAAGTTCAATACTGGATCTTGCAGTGGCAAATTGGAGATATATGCACATTTATAAACTAATTTTGACAAAAAAGAAAACAATAATTCCACATTTGAAAATATGCTTCACATTGCACTCAAAACATTCCTAAAATACCTGCATGTCCAAAATAGTCAGTTTGTTTAATATGTTATTGGAAAAATAATGCAAGATGGATCATATTTAAGTAGATATTGAATGGATATGAAATACAGTAATTACTTTGATTCAGCTCCTTTGTCCTCCATTAGAGCCTCGTTCTGAGTTGAGCAGTGCATTATGGGATACGTACTTGACAATCTTTTGACTAGTTTTTGACAACCCACTTTGCAGGGTTGTCAAAAACTCGTCAGCGTACTTGACAAGCCTTAACTTGTCAATATGACAAGGTTTTGACAAGAAAAAACTTGTCACATTTTTTGTGTGTATGGCAACATGCTACATTGTATGATAACTAATATTATTATATGCCTACAGCTCATTCTCTGCTGTAATTGGTCAGATGATGATCACATGACCACCATACAAAATTGATATTGGGGTGCAATATTACTTTCCAACACTCAGACTCAGAGCTGTCAGGTTCATGTGCTTGATCCTCAACTTAGACTTTTGAAAAGGAACCCAGCATAAGTGAATTGAGACAAGGAACTTAGAAGAGTTTGGGCTTCTTGTGAAATCATGATAAAGAATGCACCCTTGCAAAAATATAAACTATATTATCTGTATTGAAGACAAAACATATTTTAAATCAGATAAATAAATCTCTGAAACTAAATTTCTTATAAAATGTATAGTATTTTGATTGTTATATTGCTGAATTAACACAGAAATATATTTCAGCTCAGAACTTTACAATAACCCAATGGTTTGTGGTAAAACCTGGAAATGGAAAAACATATCAATACTGTTTTACATTTTCATAATTCTTTAAATTATTGAATTAACTAATTTGAATTAGCAATAGGCATATAATAACACAAATATGGTACTTTGGTTTCGTGCGATATCAATTTCTATTTCACTCTGAAAAATGATATTGCACTCGCAATGAAAATTGATATTGCACTCACCATGTCATTTTCATATTGAAACCATAATGCAATTTGGAATGAGGATGAAATCGTGGCCCTTAATTAGAAGCTCTAAGATTGGCGATTAGAGGATTCGGCCATATGGTATGGCCTATTACAATTAGGACAATGAGTTTATAACCTTCGTTTTGGTGATACGATAATGATATGCGTTTCGGGTTGATTAATAATTCATACTTGTAAAGCGAAGCACCGACTTAGATAGTTTGAAGAACTGGTTATTTTTTTTTCTGGCCGTCATTTATACGACAATAAAATGCTATTTTCAGCTACGTACCGCGGGCATTGATTATGTCATAAAATTGGATAATTTTGGGATAAGCTAACGCTACACCATCTGTTATAGATTGCCAGTGGCTAAGTAGCCGGGGAAGGCTCCTGCAGTGATTATGATATGCAGTGGAGCCCCTCGCAGTGACCAACCCTTTATTAAGTTCACCACCCCTCTAATTAGTGACCACATATTGGCAGCCCCAAACGTAAACCTTTTCCTATAAGTTTAATAGTAAAGGACCACACCTCTAAGTAAACCATATTTGGCCGGTCCCAAAGGTGGTCACTTTAGAGGGGTACCACTGTGTTGCATGGTATTGTATTGTGTTGTACTGGCTGTCTCTACCGAAACAAAAAATGTATACATAGACGAAAGTAAAACAAGACTAAAACATTAAAACAAGGTAGAGAACTAATACAACTGAAATACGCAGAGGGCAAATACATAGAACTGCGCAAAAAGGAAAGAAAGACGCATGAAATTGGCGTCACACTTGAGCCCCCAAGCAAATCAAGTAGTCACCAGGTACGTGTTGTCTTAAAGGGAAAACTAAAGGTTAAAGTGAAATAATTAAATAAACGGAACAGAGCTACATAACTTTAACTAAGGAATTAACCATATAGCTCAACGTAATAAATTGACAGACGCTATCAAAAATAAATTTTAGATATATAGTACCTTTAGAGAAATGTCGATTTTCAAGGCAGTCCAGACCGCGAATAGCAAGATCAAGTCAGGTTTCGCCTTGCCAATTATTCCCTGTCTGGCTCTACTGTATTTGGTTACTTTGGAATTTTGGAGAATCGTCACTTTTTCGGCCATATATTGGCTCATTTGTCACTAGTCAGTTGTAGGCGATGGAGGAAACTTTAGTACCCGGCGAAAAACACCGCCTACCCCCAAGTCACAGGTAGATTTCTCACATGCCCGCAGGATTTGACGCCGGGCAGTGAATAAGTTGAATAACAGTGTATTATTAAATGTATGCAGGTGCATTTATCAGTTATCAATACACACATGGAACTTGATGAATATAGTTTGTATGAGACGTAAGTGTAAAACCCTTCTTCGGATCTACCGCACCACTCGTGTGCCTTCAATTACCACTGAGGAGGTATCTGTGATATTCGCAATCTAGTGAGGGAGTAGTAATCACGTGGTCAGGAAGCAACACCTGAACATGCCAAAAGTATCAATTCGGGAATACCAGCGGACGTCAAATGGGGGAAATATAAGGGCTGAAATATTCATGAGATTCTGATAGAGTGCTTAAGGATAAATGCGCAGAATGGGTCTTCACCGCCTATTGAGCCTTAACACTCACCACAATTTTGATATAGAGAAACGTGCATTGTACAGAAAACATTGAGACCGTTAGGTTTTACATCAACACTATTGTACGAATTTCTTTACTGAGTTACCTTGACAAAAATATGCTTTTTCATTCTTTCTTTATACTTTCTTTATATACTCCATTCCGCCTATATACACAACTTTCGTTCCCCATGTTCATTTCAGTCAGTAACTGATTATGTTATTACTTTGATTCCAAGCATACTTTTTGACGGTAGGCATACCACGATAATAATGAAACGACTGGGGTAATCAGATCCCTAGCCAATCACAGGACTGTCTTCATGAGCCCTACGTCTAATTAGTCGTAGACATTTAAACCCATGGGGGTAGTGGAACGAAGTCTTTGCATCCATAGCTGTTCCATCTCTAATCTCAGGGCCAGTGATTCTTTCGAATCAGGGTCCTTCCTGCCAAACTGGAGGAAATGAAGTGGAATGTCTTTAAGGCCATTGTGATGGTCTGAGTTAAATCTTTGGGAAAGTTATCGTCCCATCTCCGTACTCCAGTATTTTTATTTTCAACGATGTATGTTTTACAATATTATCCTCAAACCGTTATTTCAATCTTAATGTAGCTACATTGGGCATTAAAGGATATGGTACATCTGGATGTCCTATTATTCTGTTACAGATGTAAAGTTACAAGATGTATCCATTGATAAAATTCGAATTTCGTTTTGCTTCAATTAAGCTCCTGATGGAAATGTCTATAGTAATTACAATCAGGGATGCCCATCTAATATGGTACTAATTGCAACACAGGCTGTCAATTAGGGCATACCTAAACTGGACCAATATTATTGATCTTTTATTAGATACCGTCAGGTATGTTAAGCTTCTACTAGCCCTAATAATATGTTATGTCATCAGATAGGTGTGGAGCCGTAGAGTACATTTCCTTATGCTTTCACCGAATAGCACATCTACATGTATTCGCACTGTACATGTACTAAGAAGGTTTTGGACATTGTAAGAGAAACCTGACGTCTCATTATGATTTTATTGTGACAACTATCAAGTGCTGGTATTTATTTGAGGCAAATTCTAAATATGTTACAGACCTGAATGCCAATTATTACCAAATTATGCTCTATTCGTCCATGAAACCTGTCTAGTAGTGTTCCTTACAGTAAGCGTAGCTCACGGATCCTCAGGAACCTCGACGCTGTTACATGGCGGGCGGGGGGGGGGGGGGGGCATCATAGGAGATGCATTATTGCTATGGCAAGAAACACATCAATCACCGTCCGAAATACTTTTGTTTTGTGTGATGATTTTCATGTGATTGGTGAATAGCATCAAAGCAAAATCGATTGTTCTTAAGTTAATCGCAAAATATCAAATTTGGAATTTCATATAACATTTCATCTCGTATTGCGGCCAAGTCGTCGACTCATGTATGTATGTAATGTGTGTGTATGTATTTAAGTATGTATGTATGTATGTATGTGTGTTTGAGTGTGGCATATTTGTGTAACTATTTGCCAGTATTTGGACTAGTTCGCCTTGAGTAAGGGACTACTCTTATTACACTGACACGCTGACAGGGAGACAACATTGTATGCGTGGAGGCATCCTCCGCCAATATCTCAAATATCCTGTCCTTAATACTACCCATGTGATGCTGCATGTTTATGTCCCATACCAGTCACAGGAGTGATGTTCCATGAATGGATATTATTTATCCAGATCTTAGTATGCCAATGCGGAATGAGACAATCGTACACGTACGGTATCCAGATCATATTGTCATGACAGATGGATCAAGATATCGTGAAAAGTTAGGCACGAACCGTCGGCATGACCTCAGACTACCTGACCTACCTCCCCTGGATTGCGAAATATCTGATCATATGTTATTGCCAGGAAGCACATCACAACACTGCAGCGTTAGAATATGGTGGTGAGATTGTATAATCTCAGCACCACACCTGTTTGTCATTCGCTTTACCATATTTCCATGAAATAGCGAACACATCTAGCAGTAGCCTGCCTCCCAGGCCATACTAAGATGGCATTGCGGTATACTAGGAGAGTAGTTGGAAATACTATCACTACAATCCCCTCGTGTGGCAATTGTCTGAACTAAATGGCCAACAGTAGGCCACAAGTCCCTATGTAGTATAGGTGCAGGCAAAGATTGATGTATAAAAAAGTAAAACCCAGTAAAGCCTAGTAATCTAGCAGGCGTGCGACTTTACGAGGAGCAATGGTACTATTCCAGTAATGGAAACGTGAATGATATTAAAAGGGATGTTACATTTTACAATGTAAATAAAAAACAAATTTACACAGTAAATCTGATTACGTTTTTTTTACTTTTGGTTTCCTATTGGTTTCAGCATTTTCTTGCTTTCGATAGTATACAATGTAGCTCACACCGTGATGGACTGAAACCAATTAATGTCAAAAAAGCTCACTTTTCTATGACAGATCCCACGAGGAATTTCAGTTTGGAGCCTTCTGTAAACAGCACTTCATAGCGCCGCACATCTATATAGCGACCAGACCTGACCGCTTGTGGGCGTGAGTGGGAATGGCTGTTCCATTATAAAGGCACTTGTGATACTTCAGTGTCAAGCTATTATTTATGCAATCAATCCCGCTTAGGTGTCAGCAGGCCTACGCCAGCGCGATTATTCGCCTACAAGTTATAGCATTTGGCCAATTAGATGCGGGTGAGTAGGAATCTGTGCTGGCCAATGGGAGGGAGGCTAGCAGCTGGGAGTAGTCTCCCTTGGCGTCTCGAGAAGAGATGCGGTGACATGGGGCTTGTAAAACTCATCAATATCAGTATCAACAGTCAAATGAAATCCTCATAAGAACACTGTAAGAAGCGCTTGGTTCACTCCCATATAAAGCGCGCTTATTTCGCTGATGCTCGCCCACTAACTGAAGTCGTATTGCAATCTCCTTAGCTGCTTGCTAATTTGCCGCAAACTGTACCAACCAGGGGATATGTGGAGTGCCACTCAGCGAATTACTGACGGAGGTATGCCTCCAGAAATAGAACAAAAAAGGTCTCGTTTGTATAAAAGAAAACTATTCTCGTTGAAAGAAGAAAAAGAGAGAGGGTAAGAACAGAGCCTTCAGATCCAAAGAGAACCAAGAGATCTTTTAGATGCAGGGTATCCATTGACATATCCACACATCCCCCTTCTTTTAAAAGGTGAGCAGCGTGACACACCAGCTTAGGGTTGCCCGGTAGGTGCCGACTCCGATTGCACACCGTAAGGTTTGCCCTCTACAGGGTTATCGAGATGGAACACCCTTGCCTAAATATGTACCTTTTTATCAATTGTATAAACCACAATAGTCTATAGAAACCAACACTGTCTCGTTAAACACGTACTTAGCTTTCTAACCATTGAACAGTTGGATTAATATCTAATAACATGAATGCTTTGGCATTTCAAGATAGACTCAAACATCAAATAGAAATTTACTCTTTGCAAAAGCATAGCCACACTTAAAAATACAAACTCACGCCGATGGCACATCCCAGTTTATTAACTCGCGTAATTGTTGGATATTATACCAAAGTATAAAATACACTTTATCAGATTAAGCCATTATGTAGATGTACTGGATCACACACATATATATATATATATATATATATATATATATATATATATATATATATATATATATATATATATATATATATATATATATATATATATATATATATATACTAGTATATATATATATATATATATATATATAGATATAGATATATATATATATAAATATATACATGTATATATATACTAGATCTAGTATATATATATGTATATATATGTATATGTGTGTGTATGTATGTACTATACAACACTTTAATATGGAGTTTCAAATATTTAGTGCAGTAGCGTCGGTATAACATGAATGCGCAACATTACGATAGCGCATTTAATCGTAGCTATTATCTTAGTTACGTTACACTCAAGGTCATAGCAATGTCTAGCCGGAACATAAACTTAGCGGACATTTGCTGTGCGCTATTAAAGCTAAATTAATATGCCCACTAAATAAACCAGTTATACAGTATGTATATATGTATGTATGTGAGAGGATGTATGCTCAATAATTCCATAAAAGAAATAGTTGTAGTATCATCTATAAACATTTGATCTTTGCACAATCCTGCTCGAACAAAGTGTAATTATAGAACTAATGTTACAAAAGAGAAAGATTACTGGCTATCATAGACTTGTCACCAGTGGCTCCTTTGTTAGATATGTAATCGGAAGCAGCTCGTGTGTCGTCGTATTTCGGGAAATAGTGTTGAGATTTTTCAGGGATGCAGCGAGGTGTTAAGCCGATTCCATGGCTAAATATGCTTTGTTCTAGCCTGCTGGGACGCGATGCCTGGGTGATGTGCCAGTCCATAACGTCTGAGTAATGCCCGCCGCGCGAAGACGGATTTTCTCGTGAGATAAGGACATGATAATCAGGTACATCTATCTCCTCTCTTGTGAGAGATGACAGCCTGCTGCAGCCGCTGCCTGATATACTGGTTCTGGCTGACCGGCTGCAGATTACAATGCCCTATCTCGGCTGACCCCCCCTACGACCTAAACATAGACCCCGGGCTAATTGACTGCAGTGGGCGGCCACGGCAACTGCACTGCTGGCTACTGCCACTGCGCCCTTCTCGCCCCCGCACACAAAACTCTAATGGGTGAGACCAAAGTAGACTTATAAACAACTCCCTTTCTTATGGTCCACTTGATACTTTTGTTTTAACTTTGGAACCTACACTTAGTGGATACTGCTTATACGAGGTTTTATGGGCTTGATCCGAAGTCATTCTTTTGGTTAAAATGTTTTGGGAACTACACTGAGCGGCTACTATCTATACTGAAATGAAAGGGCTTATGGAATACACCCAATGTCATGCTTCTTGTTTTAAATTAGGGTGGGTACTTTTTCCAAAAAAGTCTTAGATTTCGAAATTACACTGAGTGAGTACTGTTTATATTTAAGGCTTTTACGGGATAGACCCAACTTAACTACACTGAGTGCCCACTTACATACTAAATGTCTCATGGCTAGGACCAACATGTCATTCCAAAAACATGCATTGTAATATTTTTTAAGCAACATGTCATACGTAAGTTTTGACATTCCATGTATATATGTATCTGTTTTAGCTTAAGGTAGAACCCCACTCGATACACAGGTCATTTTTAAAACTTGAATATCTGAAAACTGAGTTTAATGAAGACAACGGCACTTCTGCTATTGTAAAGGTTACATCTCATAGTTGCCGAATAATTGTGAACTTATCAATAAGTGGCTAATTTGAGGTAATGTGGCACCCTTAAATAACATATCTGGATGTGTTTCGTTTTTTGGCAAAATGTCAAGACTCACCCTTTACTTGAAAATGAGGGTCTACCATAAGATCATTCATGTCATTGGTAAGGTGCAAGGTCCTACCTCAACGGGGGATCTGCACGATGAGTATTTTGAAAACATTTTGAATGTTCCCATAAGCCTCAAAATTACTAACAGCACGCTGTTCACATAGTAAATGCTAATTTCCAGGTCCTGTCAGAAATCCAGGTACCTGTGACAAGACCTTGCACCTAGAGGGGGTTCATATCTGTCATAAAATACTTGGTACGAGAACTGTATCGTTATTCACTTACAGCCAAAAAATGAAATAAAAATGTTGGTCAAAATGGTCTAGCTCGAATGAATCTGCATGGTTAAAGCAGACAGCCATGTCGTTCGGGAACAGTTTAACAAGGAGGACCCAAAGGGCCCCGCCTTTTGTTCTCTTGACTGTACCACAATAGGAAGTTACTAGGTCGAGTTTCGTGGCGAGTGAACACTAATCAAGTGTGATATTTTGCTTTGATATTCATTCTTAGTGACCAGCCGAGGACACCGCCTAGTGGTGATAATCTAGGTGTACTAAATTATTACCTTATCGAAGCTAGTTATGTGAGTAACAATTCATGCAATTTTGACTCACAAAAAATTGGACCTTAGGAACTGATTATAGGCGTTCTAATCATTTCGGTATATCGCGCAAAAGTCTACTTTTAGCTAGACCAAGCTCGAGTAAATAATTCTTTTTATCTTTTCCAAAGGATAGTTATGAATTATATTTCAACTGTAGACACTTCACCGAGGGAGTACTGACAATTAAGTCCTTCCACACAGAAAACTTACGGTATAGACGAATTCTCATAAACACCCCACCTTAAAAGGGTTGCCCCGTTTTAATATTTTGCATTTATTCCAACATCAATAAAAATATGGATAATCTCACAGTCTTCATCCCAATGCTCTCAATATTTTTAAACTATGCTTTGATTTCATTGATACTTGATTGATAAATTTTCAGCCATATTATATATCTGAATTACTAGATTCAATTGTCTAGAATTACAATAAACACAGGTACAATGTAAATACACATGTATGTTGTTTTATACTTTATAGACCAAAACCAGTATACTAATATGCCCTTCAAGGTTCTTCACCATCCCCCAATTCTCCCGATTCCAAGTCTTTCCTCGTCAGTTGTTTAATGTGCCATCGTGCCATCTTAATGAATCGAAAATTACCTCCACTGCGGATTTTCCTCTCCCCATCTTGAAGGCAGGTTCATTAATCTTAGTAAGCCGTCATAAACCATCATTGACATTTCGTTTAAATAGCAGGATCGCTATGCAAAGATTTGTCCAATTTCGTGCACCGCAAGGGTGTTGACACTTCTCTCACAGTGGTGTACTACATGTATAGGAGAGCTGACGAATCAGAAAGATGCTTTCATTTACTTTCGAAAATATTGAGGGCAAATAAACGAGTACCTCACAAATTTCCCAATTTACAAGACACCGTTTTCAAGGTAATTTCAATATGTAAAGTATCTTACATTTATGTGATTGATGTACACTTATTAAACGTTTGTGTGCAATTCGAATTCCAAACCTTACATCATGCATCTAAACCTGACAGCCTCGCATTATCAGATAAACCTTTCCCAATTTACAAGATATCATTTTCAAGGTAGTTCAAATAAGTAAAATATCGTACATTTATGTTATTGGTGTAGAATTATAAAACCTACAAATCCAAAAATACACCCTGCACCCGAACCCGAGAGCCTCGTATTATCCGATAAACATCTGTACACGTTGGAATCGATGCCCTAAGTCCTATGCCTGATCCTAACACCTAACTATATAAATCACATTTTGACCGAACTGTGCCGACAATACAAGATGTAAAAACAGGATAGGGAACAAAATAACGTTATATATAAAAGAAAAAAGGGAGAAGCACGTTTCAAGAATTTACAAATAGCAAAGGATGTTATCACAATAGTCACCTAGGGAAATAAGCCACTCAAACTTTTTACAGCAGAGGGTTAGATGAAACACTAGGCCACAGCGATTATGCAGGTACAGGCCTTAGGAAATGACAACACAATAGCTATTTATAGAATGGAATGAATTACATTTTCTATGGATTCTACCTGTACCCCTCTTATTTCCCAAAGGGGCTTTTACCTAAAGCCTACTCATGTGACGACAAATTAAAAAGCGATTACTTTTTCAAATGTAATCAGAAGAACAAGAACTTTTAATTGTGTTAGCAAATGAAATGGGATGGTCTTTATTTTAGTAAAGGAATGGTAACCAATTTATGAATATCTGATAGATCAAATCAATCATATCAAATCAATCAAGTTTTACCGCTTCTGGTTCTGTATGTAATTTATGTAATAACCGATTTGATTGGTCGGCTATGACGTCATAAAACAAAACCGCTGTTATTGGATGAAACGTGAAATGATTCACGTGCCTGAATGGAAGTGCATTGTTGTGGGTAAATTCCCATGCACTGTCAACTTCGCTCGCCCTCGAAGCCGTATATAATATGAGGAAGCATCTTCAAGTGAGGCATAACCGTTCAGCATAATTAAGCCTCCTCCCTCAACAATCGGAGCGTCACACATGTTTCCAACAATAGTAAAGTCTATTGTTATATGACGTTCTGATCTTTTCACCATTCATGCTAAGTTTAGTTTAGTTTAGTCATGCTTGTAAGTCTTGAGATATAATGGGAATTGATCACGAGAGGTGGTTGATTGTGGCAGTACCAGTCTCCTCCCCGTCAGCAGCCAAAAACTTGCCCTAAGGGTTCGGTGTTGGCTGCTGACTGGGCCGGGCACTTTCACTGCCACAACCACCTACCTCCTGTGACCAATTCCTACACTCATCCATACTAGGTAGAGACAGGTTTATTTAATATAATAAGGAAAACGCATCTTACTCTATTCGGAAGTTTCCATCTTTCTGAATTGTGAGAGTAATCATGTTTAAAGGAATTGTAGGGGAAAGGTTTT
>OZ012685.1:58837312-58904812 GCA_963942565.1 Maea johnstoni | reverse complement strand
GTATAGTTCTTATTTGCGTGTTAACCAGTGTTCTCAAAAGGTAATCAATACAAGCACATGTTGATTATACGGTGCTTCCAGAACTTTCCTAACTGCTGGAGACTGAAACAGGAAACTTTGCTAGGAAGAATAACGTTTGCTCAAAAATCACGTAAAATAGGTCAGTTTCTACTACAACAGCAGTACGTGTTAATTCTTGGTTTAGGCTACTGACTTGGGTGAACGTCATACTGGGCTACTTGATAATGGGCCTTAGTTCTATATTGATAACGCATATTGTGCAAACATTGGCAAAACTAACATCAGGTACCACTTATTCTATCAAGTCATGTAGTATAATAAATGTATTTCGCAATTCGCCAAAGATGGTTGCTTCACAATATATATGAATTTACAGGGCAAATTACCAAGTGCTTTGGTGGTGACGTTTTACTTAGCTCGATACGACCAGTCTGTTTTGATACTATTTTTCAATGAATAACCATGTTTGCTGCATTAAACACTATATATATATATATATATATATATATATATATATATATATATATATATATATATATATATATATATATATATATATACATATATATATATATATATATATATATATATATATATATATATATATATATATATATATATATATATATATATATTTATATATACATGTATATATATGTATGCAGTGCCGGTTTTTAATTTCTGCGCGGGCTGACCGAGTAAAACACACGACCGCACGTCCGATTACACCAAGATTCCTGGATATGAATGTGACCACTGGACACTGACGTCACAGCTGAATGTAGCTTAGATACACTGCTATGTGCGTCATTGATATGGCAGACTTATTTTTATCATGATATGTTATCATAAACGTTTGTCCAACCAGTTGCTGCCGGGCGTTCGGTAGACTGGTGCAGGATTTAAATGTCTACTGTATATATATATATATATATATATATATATATATATATATATATATATATATATATATATATATATATATATATATATATATATATATATATATATATATATGTATGTATGTATGTATGTATATATATATGTGTGTGTGTGTCACATTCTTTTTCTATGTATGTTGCCAACAGCAGCACTTTTTGTCAAAAATTGTTTGTTTACCCTTGTGTTTAACTTTGTATCCTTTTGTTAAACGAATGTGATTCGTATTATTTGTGACCTGTTTTATGTGAGATCTTTTTTCGTCTTTTGCATTGTACATTTCCTTTTTGTGATGAGTATAATAAAATGTTAACATAGTATTGTTGTTCAGATCCTCAAATAAAATAGGTTTAATGGATGTTTTGTATTTGTTGAAGCATAAGGAGCATAGCCATTCTAATACCGAGTTCCACAGCTGTTCTGATGCCTCACATAAGAAAAGCATGTGTTCAATACTGCCCTGTTCTGGCCTACCTATGGAACACAATGTTGATTCTTTAACCCAAGTCTTTGGATGTTTTCATTGGTGGAATATTTCCTGTGTAAGGTACAGAACTGTATATACTTTCTATAATATTTCTAGTTCAACACAAGTTTTTGAGACCATTCCTCAGTTTTCCAGCAAAATATTTTCATTTGATACGTGTAATCTTTGGATAAAATGTGTTTCCAATCTTTATAAAACTAATAAGAGTATCAGTAGAGCTGTTTCTTGGATAAAGTTCAGTTGTTAAAGGTTTATCCTGATATTCTAGGAAATCCTTCAGTTTTAGTTTAAGACCATTGTTTCGTAGCGTACGTTTTGAGCCTATGATTTTCCGTTAGTGCATTTATTTGACAGGCCGCCTAGCCATGCACACATTTAGTTAAAAGCATTCACACGTGGTAAGCCTTGGTTACTTAATTATAGATCAGGAACATGGTTGATGAGTCTATCGAATTAGCCATAGAGTGATAGCCTGCTTGAGAAAATGTGCTTCATTATTGATAAGGGTTATATCTTTGAACTAGTGTGTAAAGGTACGACTTTATGGCTAGGTGGTCCTCTTTCACATGCGATGATATTACATTATACATGGTTTTCTACTCTAATTTTCCAGTTAATTTCAGAGAGTGCTTCCACACTGTTTAAAGTATGCCCTCTCTTGCAAATGTGATTTCACAATACATTATATGATTGCAATATGACAAAGATTCATTTTACAAACGATATATGTATCACAAAAGGACAATCCTAATAACAGTTTGTATTTTAAGACTTTCTTCCATGTATTCTAATATGATACTTATCCATCAAAATTGATGTCATTTATTAACTAAACTTTCTTCTAAATAGGCTTTGTGGGTAACTCAGAATATTGAAGGTTCTGTGACAGTTTTGTGTTTTATTCTGCTCAATGATGGCCTAAATAGTCATAGTTGATCTGATTATGGTCAGTCTTTACCATATGCAAAATTCTCAAAATTACCCAATATTCAAAAATCAATCCGCTGGGCCAACTTAACGACCAATATATTGTATGAAAAGTTTGTAATTACAGAAAATTAAATGAAATATGAGCGCATTAAGGTTACTTTAATAATTGTCTGTTTGTTTATTTTTATATTTACTTTTCCAACTGTTTATTATAGCATGGTTAGGTAGACCTCTATATGGGAAAAAATCCATTCTAGGACACGTCTAGTTGATTATCTGTTTCCCATGTCCAAGGTACTGAAAATTAGGGTCGGTCGGTCGGGTAAAAAAAAAAGGAAAAAAAAAGGCAGAAGTACCTATAATAGGGTATCAAATTTCTTTATTTGTGACAGAAATGCTGCCAATGCCATGGCAAGAAGTACAAATATGTGTACATGATGTTCATGAGACACATTTCCCTTTGTATTATTCTTCAGCTTGTTCATACAGAAAATTGTGCAGATTTGAAAAATGTTGAATTCGCAGGCTCCATTATAAATAAACGATGTCAAAATCTCAGGTTCACATTACATACAGTGTACAAACAAAAACAAATTATTCAGACTTTTTTTTATTTATTTCATTCAAAATGCAGTTCTCAGAATAAAAAAAAGCTTCTCTGGACAGGGTCGGTCGGAAAGTAAAAAAAAGATTTTTTTTTTTTAGGGTCGGGCCTTAAAATAGGGTCGGTCGGGACATGGGAAACAGATAATCAACTAGACGTGCCCCTACCTATAAAAAATACAAGCGTTTTCTGAACGACCTGTTAACAATGGCCACCTGGCTATAACGAATAGTACAGTTTAGACAGAGATTACATATCATTACTGCGTGTTACATAGGAATGGGATGCAATCAATTAACACCTGAGCAATTAAGATGTAGTGTGAGTCAATATGCGGTCTGTTCCAATATTGTCAGAGAGAGTGTGTGTGTGAGAGAGAGAGAGAGAGAGAGAGAGAGAGAGAGAGAGAGAGAGAGAGAGAGAGACCCAAAGGTAAACTATACCGTTCTGTACCACTTTGGCAATTGAATGCAAGGGCTGTTTATCACTATGATAAATCACTAAAGAGGATTGTTTTATCATTTAAGGCCTATGTCTGTTGCCTCTACAGACTGATCGCTCAATCTTACTTTTTTCTTGGGTGTGCGTTTTTTCTTCTATGCAAGGTTAATAATCCACCGCGGACTTTAACGGGCAACGCTGCATATGCATAAATAACTTATGATCCATATTAGCAATATTAAAGATATTTATTATGGGACCAATCACGCAAGAAAGCCATTGAGCGGGGAGCAGATTGATGTTTTATTGATACAGTTCACATGCGGTGTTGTAATTGAGCAATGGATCCTGCACATAAGTTGTGGAAGCACATTAAACTTTGCACTTTTCTGCTTTAACCCTTTCCCTGACCGTCCAATGCCGAGCAAGATAGCTACAGGTAAAATACCAGTTACGTGTCCCAGAAAACTCTTCATCCATTGATTTCATGATCACCGAGACACGTTTATTCGTGGAAATATATACTCCATTTCTAAGGGGATAAATATCTGAGTAATGAGTAATCCCCATAGGTAACCTACAATGGTGTGAGGGATTCCAATAGAGTTTGATTTTGGAAATTTGTTCATCATCACTTTTTCTGCAATAATTGCGACCAAATCATGACTAATCAAATGATAGTTGAAAATAAAAAGCACCACCTAACAACAAGTCACTGACAACTTTCTCACATTCACCAGTTAGCAGTTGGACACTAACAGAGATGAAAGACAGCAAACGGTCTGTAGACACGCCTTAGACCACTCGGCTTTAAGGGTAGGCCCTTCAAGTAGAGTTGAGTTAGTAGCGTTCTTTTAACAATACTGAGTAACTCATTGGTACAGTTTACATATACTTAAAAGACGTACAGATATTAGATTGTGTGTATAGCGAATTAGTTGAATCTAACAGCTTAAAAGGTTTTGCTTCTCAGCTCGAATGGCGGATATTGATGAGATCATATAGATTTTTGTTGAAGACACATTTATGGATATGGCAATTCCAGCTTATCATATTACGAATGGCAATTTCGTTTTTAAAAAGCAATTGACCCCCCTGTAATCTGCCCATAGATCTAGGAGAGAGAACCCTTATAAAATGTAATAACACCACAAACATAATAAATATTGAATACTCTTATGCCAGGATATGTGTTTGGAACGATTGAATAAAATCCTCATATCATGCATATGTAATCTCACCACAATCTCTATTAATCGTAAATTACACTTATATCAGAATATATGTTTACTTCAAGCAACAAGCTGACTAGGAAATTGTGTACCGTCCGGTTCGTATGAATGAGCAAGCAGTGAGCTACGTTCCGACTATCCGTGATATCTGAGCACTCTCCCTCCATACTCCATAGTTTCCATTTGAGCTGCATAGATATTTTAAAGGTCACGGTTTACACACACAGAACGTGTCTAGATGAAACGATTTGAGTAGCGGATTTCTCTCCGGATCTCAGCTGGCTATTCGGCCAGACGTGGATCAGCGTTACATATTTGAGGTTCTATGTAATTCCCGGGGAGCAGGGGTCGATACATTATGTAATGCGTGTGGAGAAGCCTGTAATTTGACGTATTTAAATGCAAGAGCCCATCAGTTGACAGATGGAGATCCTGCTGCACAACATTGGCGATCGCAATAAATGTTCTCAGCGCTGATGCCTGTGATTGCAAGCAAATATCTCTGTGGAAAATGTTAAATGTTCGCTGTCAAAGGGATGCATTTCCCATGCCTCGATGTAGGTTCAGTTGGTATAGCAAACATGAACCTTTTCATTCATCATCTGTATTAAATCTGGAGGAGTTCAACAGATAGTATAGTCTAGTCTAGTATGTTGTATTGACTGCACTTACATTGTAGGTACAAAATCATATGGTATACATATATTTCATTCTCTTTACAAACATAGGATTAAAAAGAACAAAAACGTAAACAGTTTTTTAGTTACATAGGTAAAAACATAAGAATGGGTAGATATATTACATGTACACAAAAATAGTACTTTTCGTACATCAACACTGGTATGAAAGTAGTTACATGTCGTGTGAGCACTTCGGTGGATACAAGACTATAAACCGAATACCTTTACCTTTACCTAGCACTAGAAGGTGCTTTAAGAGTAGGTCTGTGACATACCGCTAGTAAAATGGAACTAGAGTACTATACAGTTAGAGCGTGGAGTGACAAAAGAGGGCGTGTCCACTAAACCAGAGAATGCCTTATATTACGAAAACCTGCCCATTATTACACATTTACATATTTCACTTCAAATCTGTGCCTAGACGAGATATCCCACACATGCATCACCAATGCCTACTGTACTCCCTCAGGGTGCATTATACCCATGAGCCTGCATGAGGTAGAGCTCATGTGGTCGGATTAGTAGGGCATTTATATCTTCGTTTCCAGTCTTGAAGTTCTTGAAACATACTGTCCCTGTTTTCCTCATATTACGTGTTCTCTTATTTTTAGCATTTCAGACCGTTTAAGATTCCAATTTGTGGTCTTATTTGTGTATATTACTATGAAATTGATTTTAGCTTCTAAACTTCATTTATTTATTTATCTATTTGTTATTTTTTTGTTTATATATTTTGTCATTTATCTATGTATCTCTTTTCATTTATACATTTATGTCTATTAATTTTTATTCATTTTCATTCATTTTTATTCATATATTTATTTCAATTATCTATTCATCCATATGTCCATTTCAAACGTTTGTTCTATTATACTCTGTATTAATAATCAATGAATGCATTTACCGTTTCAATGGTACGACCCAAACTAGACCTTTTCAGCGCCTGCATACCCATGACGTATTCCCTTCTAGCAGAGCGTATTTCTATTAATCCAATTCTAGGCAGTTGTCGACATTCATACTGGCCTCAGGGGATTAAATAGATATTTCTTCTGAGCAAAATGTTCTTCATCAACATCTTAACGAGGCGGAACATGCAGGTAAAGGTCAGATAGTTTCCTGAACATCCATTGAGCAAGAATATCATTCTTCACAACCTACACACGGCACAGGAACTTTTTCCTCGTTCGAGGTGTACTGGCCTGCTATGCATGTGCTGGCCGTTCTCGCCCCAGGGTGTGTTCGGTCATTGTATAACAATAATAGGGTCTTCCTCTATAGCCGGGCCGTCTTGCTAATCGCGCACGGTCAATCTGCCGTACACATAATAGGGTGCTGGCTAAATCAATATCCAATATAGCCAGACACCTATGGTCTTGCGTAGCATTTCATTCGCGCAGGCTTAATTTCCAAAATTCTGTATGAAAGAGTTTATTTTGCCTTTCTCGTATAGGAGGCTTTGTACACATGTGCACTTACGGATTTTGTCCTTAATAATATAAAATGACTATTTCTGATCAGATTAAACTGAATTATACGAAAAGCATATGTTGCTGATCTGCAATACATCTTGCTGCCCAAGGTTTTGCACTAAGTGAGTGTGAGTATATTTGGGATAAAATCTCGATTTTGAGGGAAATTGCGAGTGATGCCGTACTGCGCATATTCTTACAAAAGGTACGAGTATCATTTGGAAAAAAATCTTGATGTTGATTGAAATCGGGCCTGATGCCAAAATGCATATGTCCCTTAATTTTAAGCTAAATTAGCCTCAATACATATGTTGTATACATAACACATGTACAGGCACTGATGCATATGCTAGAACTAGAACAAACAGTATTAGCAGTTAAAATAATAGATCATCATGAGGCTTGCATCACACTCCATGTTTATCATTTACACAAGTCTAAGCTAACCCTATGTTTATTTTTTGCTGACACACCCCACTCGCTATGACTTTGGTATAAACGGCCGCCGGTTACTCCCCGCACGCAGTGATTTTTTTAGATGCGTGATCCATCCCCCCCCCCCCCCTTATTTTTCCCAGTAAAATAGTATCTTTATACATAGTTCTAGTCTTCTAGACCTCCCTCCTTCATTCTACTGGGCAAAAGCATGTTAGCAACATCACGTGTTGCTTGACGCCAGTGTACTGTACCATGATGAGCGTTATGCGGAATGGACGTCACGACGTGCAGAAATGCAATGACGATGAAATCAACGTGGTCTCGTTGAGAGAGCCTCATCTATTTCATTCCATTAATTTTGCCGTGTAGTAGCTGTTATCGTCCATCCATCAGCTCTTGGCTAGTCGTGTCATGTTTCTGGTGCCAGCTCTGACGTACCGCGGGAGGGGGTGCACGGGCTGAGAGGCTTACATCGCCAACCACCGACCACGGATTAGTATGCTGTGCATCCATAGTTGTTCATTACCGGTATCCTTATCAATCACAAACTGGATGCTATTATTTACCCCAGCCTTGCTCCTGTCGCACTTACTATCTCCCCGCTCAGCAACATGCATCCACCTAATTGCACACCCCCAGCACAGCACTGTCTTCTTGCAAGCCAAATGCTAGCCTTGCCCATTACGCCACAATTGTATGCTTATTCAATCTCTTCCGGGGAGTTTCCCTGAGTACGGCATTGTGCTTGATTGCCCGTCTGTGTTCTTACGTGGCTTCATTTGTAGGTAGAGTGCTAGTAGAACAGGTCAAATGTTTGCACGTGTAGCAGCAGTCTACTGTCTGCGTCTCTTACCCTCTCTACAACATGCGTCTCGCATGCAGCAATCAGACTAAAAGGCCATTACATTTTGGGGGAGATGAGTCCCGGAATCAGTATGGTTATCTTCTGTTCTGATTTCGTATTTTTTGTTTGACTATAATTTTGTATTCGTTATGATTTTGTACCGCATACGTTAACAGTCAATAAACATACAATACAACACAAGTAGCAATACATATTACGATGATATTTAGAATAGCGTTATCATTATGTTGTATATATATATATATATATATATATATATATATATATATATATATATATATATATATATATATATATATATATTAATAAATATGTATATAAAGAGAGAGATATTAAAGTACTATAGATTATATACTATAATAATGATTTGCTTAAATAAACACTCAGGGATAGTTTCTTGTCACTGCCTTCGAGGATTCCTTTTGCATAATACGTGGAAACTGTAAATGTATTTTCCGCACGCGCAAGCATTGTATCCGGGATGATGTCTGGCGTCGCCATGCCGTCCCGTTAGTGTCTGTTCCCCCTTCACACAGGGATCTACTTGATAGGCAAGTCTACTGCGATGACCACTTTTATATCCATCATCACAGTAAGCCATAATAGCGGATAAGCACCTGTAGATGTGTGTGACTACAATAAACAGTCGTTTACTGACAGAGTGGCATTATCGCATTTCAAATAAATAACACTAGATCATGATACTTGTCAGTCGTTAAAGGTCTGACTAATCCATCTACAGGAGTGCACGCCGTTCCGGGGACTAGGGCGGGAAGAACGTCGCCCTCATCCTCGTGCCTCGACCAACCACATCGGCGGATGCTGCAGCAACTCAGAGTCGCCGCTTCGGGATTTGGAAATACGTGATTTCAAGCGAAATTCCCGATGTAAGGCGTTGAGCAGGTAGTAATGGTGAAAGAACGTACGCCTTTTGGGGTAATTTGTGGGGAACGATGGCACAATGCTTCAGACATAGCACGCTGCATAAGGAAATTGAAGGCCTCGGTTTTGGTTGCAAGAGTGCTCTAGAGCTTAGAACAACAATAAAACAACATCGTTCCAAAAAGATTACTGGTAGTCACGTCCCCAAGATTGATGTGCATTTCATATGAAAAGCGATTATTAAAAAGGTTAAGAAAATAAATGCGCTAATGTGCGTATTATTCCTTTCAAAGTGGATTGTGGGGTTAATTTGTGATTATAGTGTCATTTTGAGATTTGTGTATATTCTAAAAACTACACCCTTTCTCCTTATAATCAATTGTGAATCTTGTAAAAGCTCAATTGTGAATGTCTATGCCATCACTGAGCAGAGTGAGAGACCGTCTATTACAGAAGCTCCGATAGGCTTGCAAACAAGCAGGAAATGTTTTGGTTGAATTGGAATTTCACCAAAACATGGTCGCTTCAAACATACATTTTTACGCATCGTATGTTAACGAATTTGATTAAAATTTGGCAGATGTATAGCTAATAGTATTTTGGAGAGAGGGGTATCACAGTTTTCCCCCTTTTGACTTTGTTCAAAAGTTATTGAACCTAAAACCCTAAATGCGTCAGGTTTAGGTATACAGAAAAATGGGTTAAACTTAAGCATATGTAATATGATTTTCTGGCAGGTAGTAGTTCCCACAATAACTTTTGGTTGTGAAGTCTGGGTCCCGACGGATAAAGACGAAGAACTATTTCTTGCCCTCCAACGGTATGCAGGTAAAAGAGTGCAACGTTTCCCGCAGAGAGCACCAAACTCAATTAGTTTCTACGGGCTAGGATGGTTAAAACTTACTTCTTACATAAATGTCAAGAAACTCCTTTTCGTTTTAACTATCCTGAAGATGGTACCTGACAATGCCTTAAGAAGAATTTTTGAATCAAGATTGAAAGCTTTTGTGGGAATACTGTCGAGTGCCAAAAATTGAATACAGAAGTCCTATATATAACATTTTGGATGTAGCAGTCATTTACAGTCTTGTAGATGCCATCAAAGGTATGTTAAAGTACGAGGTACCTCATCGAAAAGAGTTTGGTCCAAATTAATATGGGAAAGAGCGTGGAAACTCGAAGATCCAAATCTGAGAGCATGCAATAGGATACTTAAAGATAATGACATCCTAGTCTTAACAGTTGGTGACACGCGGTACATCACCTGGTGGCAGATAAGTGACTTAGATTTTAGACTAATAAAAATGTGCGAAGCTATGAGTAAATTGGTATGTCATGCAAGTCTGTTATAAAGAGATGATTGTAGACTGAAAGGACTACCTATGAGCAACAGAACGTGCATAAATTGTGACATGTATTGCGTTGAAGATATTACACACATCCTCATGCAATGCCCTTACTATCAAGATGACAGAAATGAAATGTTTAGGGAAATTTCCATGAAATGTCCAAATGCTGAGGTTTTTTTTGAAAAGGACAGAGAAAATATCCCATACTATCTCTTAGGCCGGAAGATCCCATCTTATAATGAAGATGAAATGTTATGTCTCTGGTGTATATCTGGGAATGCCATATCCAGAATGTATAAATAAGCCATAGCAAGTAGGACAGGCATAGGATAGTCCCTTCTTGGTAACATACCTATGCTTAAGCCCCCGGTTAAAAGCATACTCACATTTGGACATGATCTGTTTCTCTTTAGAGTACCATTTTCTACGTCTAGTGCGTATTCCTATTGTATTTGTGTTATTACCATGTATTGTTGTATATTTGATATTCCTGATATCGTCAATAAATACTTACTTACTAAAAGTTGAAAGGGCTCCTATTTCGCATTTTCAACAAAAAAATTCGAAAGAAATGGTTATATGATTTGAACGGAGTAAACATTAGAAAACCTGTGATACCCTTTCATCCATCTTGGTCTTTCCTCCACATTTGTGTAATGTGAATGTTCCCGTTCCATAGTTGTTTGTTGGCACTCCGTTTGGAAACACTCTGCATTGTTTGAAAGCTTTTTACCCCAAATATCTTACACCCTGCTATGAGGGTACGTATGTGATGCTTAACGTACTCCTCATCAGAAGACCTTTCAACCAATATATATACTTTTGATAAGCTTAATTGTTAAATTAAAGCAGGGTAGAGGAAAAAGGAAGTTAGCTAACTTAAATTATCAAACATCAAATGGTAGGTTGTTGCGATTTTCACATTGCTTCTACCTGTAAATATGAATGATTAATTGCTAAGGCATCCTATAAGATATCCATGAATGCATCTAACCGGCAAAGATATTCAATCGAAAATGCGGTTCAATCAAAATGACAAAGGGATACAAATGTAGGCAGGTGTTCACTTACGGCGTGTGTTTAAAGACTACTCAGCAGCTGACATCTCACAATTATAGTCGAACGATTACCGAAATTCATCAAAAAAGCTTAGCTCAACAATCATTTAAACTAGCAAGGAATTGCATGTAAACTTAGTTAAATACCATGTTCATAAACAACTTAAGGTCTAAGAACACAAAGCAAATATCAATATGACCATGCCCCAATTTTGATGAGAGGTGGAATAAAGTGTATGATTCTTTGAGGCACTTTGAAAATGGATATTGACATATTTCCCTTAATTTATTTTCATTTTGTTTGCTGTCACAAGCTATCAGCATTTATATATTGCCTTTTTATTGTTATTGTAGTTAACCTAATCTATAGGTACATATGCCTCATCGTATTGTCACTCAACCACACGTAGACTATTATAGCTGATGCTCCCCTGGCGAGGCCACCACGAGGTTGGGCATGAATTATGTAATAGAGCCAGACCCTCTGTCAGTACCCTGACGTGTTACGACCGTTTAAACCTATCGATTAATCCATTAACTTTATAAAACCCTGTAATCGTCCACGGATCAGTGCGTGCCACCTCCAGTGTCAGCATTCTGACGCCTACACAGCCCGCATGTATGATTTGCAGCAGCTTATTACAGGGTCTACCTGGAAGATAACCGAGGCTCTAATATCGCTGTGCAACTTTGGAGGTAGATTTTGCATTGATTTATTATAGAGAAGTATTTCTGCTAAGGTCAATTGCAATGACCTCGTCTTTACTGGAGATCTCAAAGGGCAACATTTGCTGCTACATGTAGACCATTAATTGTAAGTGGTTTTGGGAAACATTGTCTTTACTGAGGTGATATATACCTTATTTTTCATCCTTAAATGATGATTTAGTGAGCTCGTTTACATGCATTAGAACCAAAATTTGTTGATACTTTAGGGGGTAATTAGTTTAGTTTATTGCATGTACAACCAATTACTAATAATCAGGGATGGTTAATGGCTCCGATAAGAAATAAGTGAAAGATTTACATTTTTATAATTGATCCATAGGAATTGATTTAAACACTTTTTAATGGAGCCATTAGTTTTCATTACATTCTTTTCAGAAACGAGCCATTGTATCTTCTGAGACTAAGCAACCGACCTTTCTTATCATGCAATTAATTCATCCAACGCTTTATGGGATCGAAAGTAGGTTGTAAAGAAATAGTTCCGGTTCCCAAACGAAGCTGGTGTTCTATCGCAACGGTTCTGGTGTATAACAAACCTTTGTAAGCAGTGACGGAACTGCTACTGCAGGGGAAGATGTTATTGTGAGGATGTACGAAATAGTACTACAGGAACGTGATGGAGTGGAAGAAGGACTCTAGCTTAGATTATGGGCTATGGCTTTTGAGATTATGATGCTCGACGCACCAGTGCTGAGATCCTTCGGCTTCTTGCTTAGCCTAAAGTTATAAGCTGCGAACATGTATAGGAAATCCTACTTCACTATACTATATATGCTTTATTTTCTATTTCATTCATTTATTCTTGTTGTTTGTATTTTCCATTTGTTTGTACTCTTTCGTATGCATAATATTGTCAATAAAGATACATTCATGAACATATAGGAAACTATGTCATGAAATAGGCAACTCTCCAGAGAGACATCGGCAAATCAAAAGACAGTCAGAATGCTTGTGTGCTGTATACGATAAAATTACACATTTTCCTGCTAAGAATCAAATCTGATCATGCATGTGTCTCGCCTCTGTATTCTTTTCGTAGTCGTCTCGAATGAAATGATATTTAACTTTCCTCTTCCAACAGATAGTTGTGCCTCTCCTGATGGCCGAGTGGTCCATAGCGTTGCTACTGACCACTAGCGGTCTCTCAGCTCTGTCCGGGATCGAATCTGACCGGGGCAAGTAAGAAAGTTGCAAGTGACAGGAGAGTTAGGCGGTGGTTTTCACCGTGACCTCCGTTTTCCTCCACCACTTCAACTGGCTATTCACAGATAAGCCTAAATATGGCAGAGAACAATCGACAATCTGATAATCGAAATTTCAAATCTCTACAGGTAGTCAGACATGTGAGACGAGCGTATTCGTCTCATCTGGTGTAGACAAGCGGCAGGTTGCAGTGCGTGACGCTCTGCCAGTACAAAGCAATACGTCACGTCTACTTGATGAATTGGAAGTCGTTTATTATCCTAATTACCCGCCGACACTTTAATGAGATAATTGAGGAAGAATCTTCTTCTCCTTTTGGAAAATGCTTCACTTTATCTTAAACTTTTTATAAGTAATATATCGCTGATGGCTAAGGATCCACTTACGTCAGCATATTTTATTGTTGCATTGTGTATATTTATTCTAGATGAAGTATTTGACAGCTTGGCATAATGAAAAGGTAAATGTCCTTTAAGAAAATGATTGATGTCGACTAATTAATTTCGAACTAATCTGTTTTCCTAAAAGTAGTAGCAGTTGTAGTAGTTTACAAACAATACTATTACAGTATAATGACATTTTAAACAAAAAAAATACAAACATACATATGAAAGGTGATATATCGCTTTATACCACCAATCGCTATATGCTTAATGATCCGAATAAAAAGACAATGCTTATATTTAAAACAATGAAATCAGCACTACAATTTCGCTCCTACCAATTACAGTGCCAGCTTGGATATATGGCACATAGTTTAGGTGTTCATGAAGATGGTATCTAATGGTAATTGACCGCAATTCAAAGTTGCGTCCAAAGTGATAAATTTCCAAGATTTTGTTGATTAACTAGGTGTATTCAGGGAAAATACTTTATCAATTTCAATGTAGAATGAAACTGAGTTTAACAGCTTATATTCGTGTAAACTTCTACCAGGTTAACAACTTGTCACCGGCTTTAATAGGTTGGAAAAGATTTACTCGACTTCCCTCCTGTCTGGTGGTACCATACTAGAATAAGCAGAGAAAGGTTGATACAGGAATAGGTAATGCAATTGTGTGTAAACAGTGCAGCTATAATTAGTACTCTCGGCGCATGGGCTCCAGCCAAGACTTGTTGCCTCATACGCTGGCACGATGTATGGAGCTATTTGGCTTCCTAGCCACCGCTAATCCATACGCTTCCTTCGACATAGTTGAGCTGATTATTGTTCGCCCGGGATACGCTGATCGTGGACGACTGGCAGCAAATCAAGTTGGCAGGGTCCGAGCCTATATAAGTAGTAATCGCCTCTCGAGGTAATTTGATACATATAACATGTAGCCCCGGGCAGGGTTTCTCTCTTTGGTCACTATTCCTAGGATGGCGCTGATCAAAACTAATCAAAAGTTGGACATCACTCGCTATGAATATCAAGGGTCGGTATTCAAATAAGATTATCGGAGCTCCAAGTCAACTCAACATATCATTAAATAGGGTGGCCTTCGGTTATAATACTGCAGTGCCTGGTTTGCCAACTAGAATGCCCCAACAGATATAGTAAACACAGCAACAGTAGCAGTAATGGCATCATCATCCTCATCAGCAGTAGTATTAGTGGTAGCAGTCGCAAAAGCAGCACAAGTTAGTAGTAGTAGTAGTAGTAGTAGTAGTAGTAGTAGTAGTAGTAGTAGTAGCAACAGTAGCAGTAGCAGTAGTAGTAGTAGTAGTAGTAGTAGTAGTAGTAGTAGTAGTAGTAGGAGAATGGTAGAACAACAGTGATAGCAGCAGTTGCTGTAAGAGGGTAAACACAGAACAGCAACAGTATATATATATATATATATATATATATATATATATGTATGTATATATATATATATATATATGTATATATATATATATATATATATATATATATATATATATATATATATATATATATATATATATATATATATATATATATATATATATATATATAGCAACAGCATGTGCGTCGTATTTGTATTGCATTATGTATCGTAGAGGGGTAAACTGGCAATATCAATACACATCGACACTCTTTCTATCTTTTGGATGTTTATTTCTACATTTTGCCGTCTTCGTCTTTGATGTCATCACAAGAATTTATATTTCCATTTATACAAAAAAATGCTCTTACTCCTGTCATTATGAAAATATCCATGTATATTTTCATTTACGCATGTCTGGAGTTTCCAATTATATTCTAATCTTACTCGCCTACCCATCAGTAACAATCTGTTTAACCATATGTATATGCAAAGGCATTTGTGCAACACCGTTTTTGGCATTGACATTCTACCGTGTTAGTGGAAAGCACACTTAACCATTCTGATGCTGAGTCTACTTTTTGTCCAAGGTATAACACCACATACTTTTTTCACAATTATGTAGACCCTGTCATGTTGGTATTCATTTGAAATTTCTTTCTGTGCACTATCAGATGAGTACCAATATGCTAGGGTTACAGCCATTTTTTTCAAACTATCCCTTTTTGTCCAAACCAGCAGCACAAGGGTTAACTGAAGGCGTCTACTACTCGTTTACGTTGTAGAATTTTGCGGGCATCGTGGCGTGTAAGCTACCCAGCCTCAGCCTGCCTAAGGAGTTAACCTCGGCAGAGTCACATTCTAGAGTAATATCCCAACATATTAGTGCTTAATGAAAGAGCACGTGACCGTGAAACATTCTCATCAGTATCGAAGTCACGCGTGCAAAATGGAAAGATTGATACAGTCCTATAGAGAGAAGATTATCATCCATAATTAGTTTCTGGAGAAGGAGTTGCTCGTCTCCCCGCGTCTCGTCTACTGCTGCCTATAGATGCATGGTGTACAAGAGCATGGTTGTTGGTTCGTGCTAAAAGAAACTAATTTGTTTTTCACTATGCATGGGAAATGCTTGCCTTGTTTAGGGTTGTCTTATATTCTGCTCAAAGACAGGCATGAACACATACAATCAAAAGTTCTTACGAAAGAATAAGAAGCGAGTCCATATTTGGATTGTAAAACATCAAAATCGTACTACCAAATTTTAATCTTTCCAGAAACACGTTAAGACCTCTTGAGCGGTGAAATAAATGTACAGTTAAAATGTGATAGGAAAACACAACGCATTTTATGCATCGATACGCACGACAGACCAAGCTGTGGAGAGACACTAACGCTGTTCAGGAATTACTAGTAATTGTTATTAGAACAGCTGAGACTAAAACTCAGCTGAGACTAAAACAAGACTGTCAAGTTTAGTGAAGTATCATCTATCTTAAGTTTCCTTTTGTTGGTCGATTTTGCTAACCTTTACATTACAGACATTTAATTCCTGCACCAGTCGTCCGGACGTCTGCCAGTGCCTGGCTGTACACACACCCGTGGATGACATGTCAAAAAATAATCCAAGCACATCAATGACCCACGTAGCTTGCGGATCAAAGCTACGTTCAATTGTGAGGTCATCCATGTGTCTATACCCTGGAACCTAGGTGACAATCAGGCGTGCTCTGTCGTGTATATCATTCCCGGACTGCTCAAGCGTTTAGTGCAGGAATTAAATGCCGGCACTGTAGATTTGCCCCAACAAAGCGAGATGACCATTTTATCACCATGCGATAACCATACTGATTAGCTATACACCCTTTGAAACCATACACCAAATAAACAAGCATGTGGCGCTCTTGTCACCTGTAAGGGGAGACGAGGACGAGGAGGATGCCGTAAAGATGGGTGTGTTAAGCCTGTTAAGTAACCCGCTGTCTCCTCCATCATCTTGGCCTTGCCGAGGCATCATCTGCCGCGCAGAGATAGCGTGGTCGCCTGAGCTGCGCGGCAGATGCTGCTGCTTCCACTGCCGCTTGCGAGGAAGCGCTGTAAATTAGTGCAATTAATAATCAGGTGCAATCACCTGCATTTTTTCTGATTTATAACGCTTCGAATTAATACCACCCCATCTTGAGTTTGAGTTATCGCCTTACCAATTGCAATACCAGCTTCTTTGAGAGTTATGTGGATTTGTTTTACTCTCAGAGTATGTGGTAGACCAAGAGAGACGTGGAACAGAAATTGGAAACTATATCTAGATTATAGAAACATACCTGCCAAGATTCCGAACCATTCGGATAAGATTTCGAATAGCATCTTTATTCGTATTAATCCAAAGGGCATGCATGTCGATTCGGACATAAATTCAGCTAAACGCCACGTCTTAATGCCACCATACGTAAAAAGGTACCGCAAACGTTTTCAAATAGCCCATTATTTTCCTGTGTGCTTTGACTATGCTCGTTTGCTCTGACCTTCCCCATAAATCATTTACTCGTGAACTACAGTGTGTTAATGTTGGTGAAGGCTATCCAGCAATGCATGCCATGCAGAGTATGTGCTTAACGTATTAGATTGACGTTTGACGTCTATAGAAAAAGTAATCAATTAGATATTGTCAGTAAGGTTAACCTGACCATTGTGATCTCATCTCCCATCACTATTTTGTATTTCAAGCCTTGAAATATGTCTTTTAGATTACCTTATATAGCAATGAACATACATCACAAAATAAAAAAAACAGGTATGTTTTATGAGAATATATTCTGCCGTTGGGATTGTACGTGACAGCATGATCGCAGCAAGGTGATAGTTAGTACATCATATTATCAAGATAAAACATGTTCATGTATGTATGACTGGTAAGTAAGGGATGCATGTACATAATATCAGAACTTAGACACCTTCCAAATTAAAACAATTTTAGAAATTGAATACTATTACATGACTGACCAATATATATATATATATATATATATATATATATATATATATATATATATATATATATATATATATATATATATATATATATATATATATATATATATATATATATATATATATATATATGTATGTATATATACAGTATGTGTGTATATGTCAACCACTGGGCCCCTATGTGTTCAACCTTCGAGTCATTCTGTATTGGAATAAGATACTCTTCTTAACAGTCTCAGTGAAGCAATTCTCCATTGTCCTTGCTGTACCTATATCCTGCTGCTGCTGCTGCTGTCTGGGTTGATGGTGCCTCGTTAAGGCGGATAACATGCCAGGCTGGGATGAGGCCAGGTTTGGAAAGGCTAGAGAGATGTTCAATCACCATTTCCTGCCTGCACGGGACAGGTAGGGCATTGATGAATGCTGGCATGAATGGCATTGTCAAATGTGGATGTTATAATCAAGAAAAGCCGTTGGCTACCTTTATAGGTTTGAGGGTCACAAACAGCTCTAGGACACATAAGCCGGGTCCCATTATTGGTTATTTGGTGACTAATTGGAGTTATCTAATACATTATTGAGAGTTTATAGATGGCTAATTTCGCGGACCTCCGTCGTGTTCCATAATGCTTGAAATATTTCACTTATGGTGGATTTTGTTATTTGTAAAATAGTTCAAATTTATTAGATTTGCAATACGAAAAAGACTTTTGAGGGGATTGTGGTTATTGTTTCGCATTTGACAAATTACGTACCAAAGTCCATTAAAGAGGTGACAGCCAATCAATCACAAATATTTTCTAATATGTTGACTCCGCAAAGCTTGTCAAATATGGGAAACCTTTCTTATACCTTTTTTGGGAAGTGCGGTACGCAGCACTAATGCATCATTATCGTGCATTTCCTTGGTGTGATATATTTGAGTCGTATTACACAAACCAAACTGATAGTCGTAAATCAACATGCCCATCACGGTTTATGACGCCTAATGCATACCGCGATACTTAACAGCAATGATATAGCTATTAACTTAACTGTTGAAAGCTATCGCTCATGTTTACTTTTCGATAAAAATCGTCTACCCATCTTTGTTGATGAATCAGTCATTGGTGTACTGATAACATTGCAGCTGATGAGGCTCTGTGAAAGGTCGTATATTGCTGGAATGCAATACCTAGACAAAACATTCGACTGGGAGCTGACTTCACCTCGTCGAGATGATCGTCCTTGTTAGACGGCGTACACACATGTAATAAATACATGTTCATTTTTCAAGAAAGAAATAGAAGCATAATATACAAATTACAGATGTTATGTAGGAAACGCAGAACAAACGATGTGTATCTTGACCCAGTTATCCGTCTTCATCCTTATGTCGACCGGACGTCCAGGCGACCGGTTAATTGCATGGAA
The DNA here is from genome assembly GCA_963942565.1 of Maea johnstoni. NCBI lineage: Eukaryota > Metazoa > Annelida > Polychaeta > Spionida > Magelonidae > Maea > Maea johnstoni. The sequence goes on along the minus strand of OZ012685.1, from coordinate 58,885,312 downwards.
AGTCCGGATCCCAGTATTTCTGACTACACATTACCACTTCTTCACCCATTACTACTGCTGGTGATGCAGTTGCTGCTACTACTACTACTACTACTACTACTACTACTACTACTACTACTACTACTACTATAATCCTTTAAAACGACAAGCAATATGTCTCTATAAGCGAACTTAAACTTGGATAAGTAATGAATAAGAAGAAAAATTAAATGTTAGTATCTCTCTGTCCAGCAATGTGATTCAGGAATATTTTCAGTCAATACTTCAGAATATATTTCTATGAGGTTATTTTACTACTTATTTCCAAAGAGGTACATACACATAAAGGCTAGTTATTTCGTATGTACATTTTTCACACCCGTAATGTATTTCATAAATGAAAAGTTAATAGAATGGTACAATAATCAAACTAGGCGTAGGATGATAATGGAAGCATAGGTCACCATAACACGGTTATCTTTATTCCATTTAATTGATACCGACTTGATATTCAGCCTCATGGAAAGCGATACAGGCAATTGTTAATTGAAAGTTGTTATTGCTGTCTGACATTAGCTTCCCGACAACACGCCCATTAAAGTACGCCAGGATTTCACTCAAACCGATAAAATACCATTGTTATTTCGTCGCAACTTATGAATAATACTTTTCTGTTCACAAATATTTTTCTAATTTTCTCGCCGTGCCCTGTTATTAGATTGCCATTCTCCGCCGGCGATGCGGTGCGCTGGAGGTTTCCCGGGTAAACACGAGGCTTTGTTTAGACGACTGCTTTTCCCGTGGGCGCTTTTAAGGCGTCTCCTGCCAATCATAACTTATATTGTCAGGTTTTATCGTGAAATATTCGCGATCAGGAGCATAATAGTGTGTGTTGGTTATCATTATACGTGTCAGAGCTGGAGTCGATTGACTCGGCAGCAGTCTTTATGTCCCATGTACACATTGACTGTGTGTGGGAGAAGTGTTCAGGGTGTCCCCCGCCTTACCTGGGGATGCAAAATTGTTCTCACTTCCTTGGAAAACCTCTATGTGCACTGAATCGCATTGATTTACAAAGGCTTCTTAACTTTGTTCTAATAACTCTAGGCGTATGATGGGCGTTGCTATTGCTAGCAACTACTGAGAGACGTGTATGATGTAGCACGTCTTCGGTACAGTACGTCTACATTTCCAACCAAACAAATCTCTTATATCTAACCATTTGGTACGTTATATATAATGACAACGCAGATTATCACCTGCTCTTATGTGATGCTCTATGCTGATTGGTCAATAGGTGTTAGACCTGGAGCTTTTCATACTCTGCAGATTCAATATCGAACGGCAGAATCTAATATTCCCACTTGGGCATCAGCCTCGTTCTGACCTCCAAAGTTATTTCAATTTCTTTTGAGATGTATTTGTTATTTTTTCTTAGCATGAAAGAGTAGGTGATAAATTCGTAACGCCCTGTTGGAAAGTGCAATCCGGCCTGCTATCCGCCCTCAGTCATCCAGATCTCACGAGGCGGATAACAGGTCGGATTGCACTTTCCAAAAGGGCGTAACTAATATTATCCGTCCTGATGGCCGTGTGGTCTAAGGCGTTGGCAATGAATGCTGGCTGTCTCTCATCACTGTCCAGGTTCGTAAAATCACGGACATGTGAGAAAGTTCCCAGTGACGTGATGTCAGGTGGTAATTTTCGTCGGGTACTCCGGTTTCCTCCATCAGTTACAACTAACAATTCAAGACAGCCGCAATCTGACAGAAAAAAAGTGACGAAAAACGTAATTCCACGCAGCCTCTTCAGTCGAATATCACAGAATTGGCACATGCTCCCTCCATGGTAACCCCTCATCCCCAGCCAACCATCCAAGCCGCGCAGGTAAAATGATGCAGTGATCGAAGTATATTTTGCGCCGCGCCTTGATGGCGGCGCCAATACGAGAGCTGATCAGAGGCAGACACGAATTACGAGAAGTAGCGTCGTCGTCATACCTACTCTATTACCTGAGCGTCCATGATTGCATTTCAAATTGCACTTGATTGCGGGCACCACGCTATATACAGACCTGGTGCGGGCATCCACGAGTACATTAGTGTGGATTTCTGAGACGTGGCGCAATTGATAGCAACGCCTTACAGGATTAACGTGCTATATGTCATGCTTATGCAGACTCGAGATCATCCGCTAGATCAGCTTATATCCATTGGAGATGAGTAAACACTTAACGCAGTTCAAAACAGGCCACTGTTTATGTCTGCATCTATGAATGCGGAACGTTGACACAGAAATTACTGCAGCTGTCAACAATGCTCAGACTATATTGGTAATATCTTTCTCCAAAAATGGCATTTTAAAAAACGTAGAGGAAGTATGTACATATATATATATATATATATATATATATATATATATATATATATATATATATATATATATATATATATATATATATATATATATATATATATATATATACATACATATGTATATATATATATATACATATATATATATATATATATATATATATATATATATATATATATATATATATATATATATATATATATATATGTGTGTGTGTGTGTGTGTGTGTTCACTAGGTCGAATAGGCGTGTAGCAGCAAAAGGGATCTTTCTAAACTCTATATTATATGATTACCGGTATATGATGTGTCATGAGATTTGGGATGAGTGGCATCACCTGTGCTTTAACTGCCACGCGTTTTGATAGCAAACAGGGGGAAAGGTAATAAACTCAGCCAACATACTTGAGGGATGTCAGCTGAGGCAGGGACCGAGTTATTACACACACCGGGCAGCTTCCGCAGATAGGCCAGTTAAAAGCAGGATAAATCATAGATTGTGTCAGTGGGATCTCGGCAGCGCCATAACACAATCATAACACGCCGCTCTAATTGTCGTCAGGGGAGATTCCAGGCGGGGCCCTTGTAGAAGCATCTCATATTGCCATTGATGTCAGGAGCCCATGTAATGGGTTATATAAAGAAACAATAATTCACCTACCAAAGCCCTTACAAGCAAACGAGCATTGTGTATAGACGTAATAACATAGGAGCTCCCTCAGCACCATTATGACGCATCCCCAGGGGAGGAACTCGAGTGCTCTTAAAACAGCGTGCCAAACACTTAATCATCGTGCTTCATTCATCTACAAAGGAATCACAAGAGCTCTAATGATCTTAGTTCATGACTCGAGTCGATAGGACTACCTGCAGACCAAATTGCGTTTCATTGCCGTATCAGTCTCTTTAGTATTATTGTTATCATTATTACGATCCAGCCTCTTTGATGAGATGGTTTCCGTGCGCTCCCCGCCTACGACGCCATGACGTATACTAGTAATACATCTATCCGACGACACTCTTCTGTGTATGTGTATTTAGACTAATGTTCACCTCCTGCTCTACCCTTGACTAACTATTGTTAATGTTGAAGTTGTGAGCAATACCATAATCATCGTTGGTAGTAGTAGTAGTAGTAGTAGTAGTAGTAGTAGTAGTAGCAGTAGTAGTAAAGGTATCATAATTATTATTTCATTAACATTATTATTATTATCATTATCTTTATTTTCCACATGACATGTTGACAATCTATCACTTTTACTACTGTATATGTATTTTACATATCCTATCCTAAAAAACTGGTTTAGGTTTTATTTTGACTGATTGGTATCCCCGGATGGATATTTTGAAATCTATTTGATCAGATATAATATTTAAGAAGAATAGGGTATCAGATATTAATATCCAAAAAAGGGCGATAACGTATGTTCCTTTATCTTTTTAAATTTTAATATTTTCTATTCTTTTCTTTTTTCACATACACCTATTATACTTCTCTAGTTATATCTGCTTTGGAGAGAGAGAGAGAGAGAGAGAGAGAGAGAGAGAGAGAGAGAGAGAGAGAGAGAGAGAATGTGTGTGTGTCACTAACCTGGCGAAATCTTTGTACTTGTGTGACCCCTGCACTTTGCATATACTGCGTCGACAAAATATTTAAAATTGGTCAAACTCAAACTTAACGACTATGATTGATCGGCTAGTGTCGATCCCACCCAGTGAAGCACTTTAATAACGAAAGTAACTTTTGGAATTACAGTGTGATAATCAAACAAAGGTACTTTTCATGATGGCACTGCATCACTACTGTAAAACCACCGAGTTTCACGACAAGGACAAGTGATTAAAAGTGACTTCTGACGTCATGTTAATGTATGATCACATTTAACATTTATCAGTGTCTGCATATGTATGTCTGCATGCAATTGGGATATTAGACTTTGCCGTGTTATATCACTTGACACACATGAACTTATGACCTCTTTCATCCCAGGAGACTTTGTAAGATCAACAGTTTGATCCATCAATGTGAATTTTGATAATCGTTACTTTGTCGTCCAAATTGAAATCATCGTGTTTCTTGGTGGGGGGGGGGGACCACCAATTAACACCTAGGATTTTTTCAATTCCACATGCCTCAAGCACATCTCGAAACACGTGCCCTGTGCAACGGTGATAAACGGCAAAGGTCATCCTTAGAGGGACCTTTCCTTTGTGGTAGAACGTAGTTTCTCTTATGCGAAATGTTAACTACTCGCAGTTGGACGCTGTATCCATTGGTAATAAACTAGATCAATTAATTCAGTAAAAGGGAAGATCAAAACCAAATCAAAATACACGAGCGTTACAGGTTCCGATCTGTATTGTTGCACCCCCAAAGATTGTAGTATCATTGTGTCCGTACTCAGAACACACTTTAAAATGGCAAGACTAGAAAGATTATAGAATATTTTTTGTCCTTATGCTATCCTATCAGACGAATCTTGGTCCGTATATGCCTTAGTAACGGTTTTCACCACTACATATTTGTTCTATCGTATCTAACTATTGGTGTGTACATGTATCATTGTGTAGAACTCAAACAACAAATCAAACAATTCTGTACAATGGTAATAATGTAAATTCTAAAGCATTGATGTAAGGATGGTTGAACAATGTTGTCGATGAACCACTTTTCATTAGTTTCGAGAGAATACTTTGGGTCATTGACAAGGTTCCACATTGGTACAATGAAAATTGAACCCTGGATATTCTGCAATTGTATGTCACGTCTAGCAGTCAGCCGCTCGGCCTTGGGGGACTGCCACCATGCTTCGTGGGGGCTTCTGGTAGTTTACTTTTCACCAGCACACAGTACGGTGATGATGTCCTTGTAGGAAGTTCGCTAAGTATTGTAAATGGTGCCTTTGCTGCAATGTATACCCAGACGGCTGTAAGTCAGATACAAAACACATCGAACACAGAGGGCAGGGTTCAAGGAAGTTTAGTACTTAGGAGTTGGGTTAGATTAAAATGGTCCCAGTTCTACCAGGTACTCACGTCAGTTACAAAACACATCGAACACGGAGTGCAGAGTGGTTACAGACATATCAAGGGCGTTCAAGTAAGTTTAGAACCTATGTTGATTACAAATGGTCCCGGTTCCACCAGGTACTCACTTCAGTTACAAAACACAACGAACACGAAGTGCAGAGTGGTTACAGACATATCAAGGGCGTTCAAGGAAGTTTAGTACTTAGGTTGATTAAAATGGTCCCAGTTCCACCTGATACTCCCGTCAGTTACAAAACATATCGAACACGAAGGGCAGGCATATCAAGAGCGTTCAAGGAAGTTTAGTACTTAGGTTGATTAAAATGGTCCCAGTTCCACCTGGTACTCACGTCTGTTACAAAACACAACGAACACGAAGTGCAGAGTGGTTACAGACATATCAAGGGCGTTCAAGGAAGTTTAGTACTTAGGTTGATTAAAATGGTCCCAGTTCCACCTGATACTCCCGTCAGTTACAAAACATATCGAACACGAAGGGCAGGCATATCAAGAGCGTTCAAGGAAGTTTAGTACTTAGGTTGATTAAAATGGTCCCAGTTCCACCTGGTACTCACGTCTGTTACAAAACACAACGAACACGAAGTGCAGAGTGGTTACAGACATATCAAGGGCGTTCAAGGAAGTTTAGTACTTAGGTTGATTAAAATGGTCCCAGTTCCACCTGATACTCCCGTCAGTTACAAAACATATCGAACACGAAGTGCAGAGTGGTTACAGGCATATCAAGAGCGTTCAAGGAAGTTAAGTACTTAGGTTGATTAAAATGGTCCCAGTTCCACCTGATACTCCCGTCAGTTACAAAACATATCGAACACGAAGGGCAGGAAGTGCAGAGTGGTTACAGGCATATCAAGGGCGTTCAAGGAAGTTTAGTACTTAGGTTGATTAAAATGATCCCAGTTCCACCAGGTACTCAGCCTTAATTCTTTTATCTCTAGATATACATCAGCCTTCCCACCTGACCTTGCTTTTAGATAAAAGGCTAGTGGGCCCAACACATCTGAGCTATTAACAAGGGGAATAGTTATATAAGCGATCGGCACCTTGATGGCCTTTCTGTGTAGATGAAATACGATTAGGACAAACGACTGCAGGCAGTAAGATGCTGTTGCGCAGAATGGTGGTTAATATGTTCTCGAAGTATTCTGAGGACAATATTCTAGTGATGACCTCATCTTTGGTGTCGTTATTAACATGGTTACGACAGCTTATACTCCATGAAAACACTGTAAGTAAGGTATTCGGGTTATGCATTTCATGCTATTTGATTAATTTCCATTCCTACAAGCTCACTAAAAGGTGTTGATGTAATAACGTCGCACAATGACGGCACCCAACGTTATTCAGTTAATGAAATCAACACTGCCTATATGTAGACCTATGGCTAGGACCTGACATAACAAAAGTTTATATTCAATTATAACTTTCCAGTCGGACAAAGTCACATGTATTTGTAGTAATGCACACACTGGTTCTACTATTTAGCGTGTAGAATATAAGCATTATAACTTTGACGAATTTATACTATGTCTCTTCTCAAATGTCATTAACCCTTTCTAGTTTATTGGCATACATGTGATAGAACATGTAAATTTAGATGTGTGGATATATAATGTGAAATAAACTTTCATGACCCATTTTCATTTCTCTCATTTCTTTAACAACATATTCACTTTATTTGCGTAAAGAGACCAATATTCTCCAGATTTCACTGAATAACTGCTTTTTACTTGTAATAAGCGTTGTGATCCAACAGTCATACGTATGGTATGTATAACTTCTCGTAACCTCTCGTTAATAGAATGTTCGTAATGACTAGTTAGTAATCGCCATTATTTATTCCAAATATTGTATCAATTTCAGATATTATTATATTTTGATTTAATTGTCCTCTAAACCAAATGTATATACTTCTCCATGATTGGCCACATTTCCATATATAAGAAAAGCAATAATTGCTTAATATTGGTAAATCAACCACATCCCTAGATTTTCAAATATTAATCGCTCAACTGCATTGTCTGTTCAAAGAACACGGACTGAGTAATATAGGATATCGACACCTTCAAGCTGACCTACGATATAATACATCGTGTGCCAAGGCAAACACGTATTGTGGGAGCGATGACCTCGGGGTTGCGGTCTCAGGTGAACGTAACTAATTCGTGTGATGTGCCCACAAATATACATGCTCATAATTAGACTAAGCAGCTTACTCTAACTGGCCTTTACGGATAAAGGTTATCGATCCGCCCTGTCACGACGGATCGAGGAACATTAAATCCCTCAGATGAACATGGTTTTGCGCCTAATCGACATGCGTGTATTCAATTACCAAATGTTTCTAAGTGTTCTTTTTAGTAAACTCGCAAATGCTATAGAACGCATGCTTAATTTAATTCTGGTAGAAACTGTTCTGCATGTTACTGTCCATAATCAACCAGGTTACGTACTACGTCAATATGCAATGTCACACTACACTGGAATTCTGTAGTATATGTTTGACACTTCCCATCAAACAAGTGCAGACGCCAACAAACAAACAAACATCACTGGTGCTGCCAACCTCGTCAGTTTACGATAGAGGAGCATAAAAACCTGGCATTTTAAGTTAATTTAAATTTTTCCCTCACTGGTGGGGTTGTCCATTTTAGCGGGGTGTCCCCAATAGAGGGCCTGTATTTCATGATGAATAAGAGGGGAAATAGTTTTGGGCACAAAACGAGTGGCCTCAAAGAAAGCAACAACGTCATACACCAAAAAAATAAAAAATAAAGAAGATATTATATTGAAATAGATAATTAATAACATATTATATTAGTCACGGATCACACTAACTAGCTGCGTTTAACTGAAATGCCTATGTACAAATAAATGTGAAAGAATTCCAACATCAACAATGATATTGTTCTACCATAGCTAAGAATACAACAACCTCTACGGTTGTCACGATTTTAATTAAATTTCCTGTCTAGATTTGAAATAAGTGCCAATAATTGAAAATCAAATGGGTACGTGGTGTTAAAATAAGCTGTCAAAACACTTCTCATATATACATATGCAGCTACGCATGGTGACGTATATTGGCGAGGGTATTTTTGATAGCTACAATCTTTTGATTTATTTCCACCTTGCAATTTGCCAAAGTATGTTTCTTAATGAATGACCGCATGGCAGTTTCACACTGAGACTCATACAAAAACCGAGATTTATAAATAAGTAAGGTGAAACTTTAATTCTGACGAATAATATCTGTGCCAGAGTAGCTTGATAGAATGCTGGCTTGGAGATAGGTCGATGGCAATGTGCTGTTTTTCTTGTCGGCGAGGAAATGAGTGTCATTCATTGACTGACTTCAGTGTGTGCAGGGGAAATGCCTCTACAGGATACGTCTGACATATTCCTCTAGCAGACCTGACGTCTACACCTGAAGCTGACAGTGAGCTCGCCTCACGGATCTTTCGACAGACCAGTCAAGCGTTAAGAGTTTCCCCTACTGGTACTTGGGGCTGGTTACAGTGCTATTTGACTGTTCGACCGTGACCAAATTGGGGAAATTAATTTTCGAAGCAGCTGCCACACTATACCGTCAAACCTACTAAAGGCACCACCTGCAGAAGAGGGGCTGCCTGCCTGCAAAGAACAGTTCCGGACATTGCCATGAGAGAAGGTTTATTTATTCACATATATATATATATATATATATATATATATATATATATATATATATATATATATATATATATATATATATATATATATATATGTGTGTGTGTGTGTGTGTGTGTGTGTGTGTGTGTGTGTGTACATGTATGTACATATGTGTGTAGATGTATGTGCATGTAAGGTACTGTAAGGTACGTCTGCATATAGGCGTGCAGAGAACCTTACATTTCACTTAAGAGTAAATATCTAGAGTTTTAAAGAAATTCTTTGATCACTTTGTCAGTAATTTCTAGAAATGTCAATTTCAAGCATATGTTTTTTTACCTCGATATACGTGTACATGTAGCTCCTATGATATTTCATAAGGATATTATGCCTTTATGAAGATGCAGACATATAGTTGTAATCTGAGTATATTGTGGTCTCCCTCGGAAATTAGAACGTCCAAAAAATTCACAACCGCCAATTTTGTGCACCCAGTTTCTAAATCCTGGTTAAGACCCTTCTTGTCAGTGACCTTTCTTACCCTGTTTGACTATACCGCAGTACACAGGTGAATAGTTTAGGTGACGGGTACGTTTAACTTATAGGGAATGCTTGAGTTAACATGTTCTCTGTATTTGACTCGTGTATCTCATCACCAATGCTGTAGCTCTTAAAAACTCGGAAATGGATCGCGTTGTAGCAGAGGTCAATAACTTTGTATCATCCTGTCACTAATGTGCTTAGGTAAGTCGGGCAGTGAAGGAAGGAAACTACATGCGATTCTCACTGATGAGATAGGATCTCTCACCCATTAATGATAGGTGGGTGCATGCTGTAAAAATCAAATCCTGTTAATTTTCTTTAGTCAGACTGCTGTCTTTCTCATAAAATGGCTACTGCATGTTTGTCCTCGTGAATGTGTTAGTATGATTTCAGCTTGTGCTTGCGAATCAAATATCAGTTTTAAAAGCCAATAGCCGAGAAGGCATTACTTAGTATATATTGCGTCTTTATCATAAAATACCCATAAACTACACTCGAAGTCGCTAATTTGCACTACGATAACAATCCCCAGAAAACTCTGCCGGAAGTACATAGATGTACATGTCCAATGATAATTGCACCGGCAAAACTAGGTTTGAGGTTGATCTATTCATGTGTCTTTGTGCAGATTAGTCGAAGAACAAAGCGCGTAAGGCCCGTTAATGGGGGCATTGACCCTAGTAGGTCCGCAATGGAATGGATGCAACTTATATAGCATTAATGCTGGTAAGCGGATTGTGCATCGCAATTTATAAGCTGGTTGACCTGACCGCTATATAAATCTGGGCTTGCCTAAGAGGCTGTCCACGGAGACTTCGCAACTGAGGACATTTCAATAGTGTCAGAAATATTGCAAACTTGGATTTCTAACTTGTGATATATTATTAATAGTAGTAGTAGTAGTAGTAGTAGTAGTAGTAGTAGTAGTAGTTGTTGTAGTAGTAGTAGTAGTAGTAGTAGTAGTAGTAGTAGTAGTAGTAGTAGTAGTAGTAATAGTAGTAGTAGTAGTAGTAGTAGTAGTATCGTCAATAATAATGATAATAATAATAATAATAATAGTAATAATAATAAAAAAAATAATAGTAATAATAATAATAATGATAACAGCAACAATGATACTATTAACAAAAAACAACAACAGCAGCAACAATAACAATGATAGTAATTATAATGTATCAATGCCATTAAAACGATAAAAATTACGATATGGTTGTACTCATGTTAAAGTTGAGATCGTGTTGTAGACGTTATCCCACACATTCCTGGTGTAAATATCAAACACCTTCAGCTAAACTTATCTCTCTGACCTTTGTCTGACCTTTGAAGGTAACTCTAGACGTAAGAAGCTGATGTACCATCATCACGCTATAAGTTGCAGGTGTGTAAATTGAATTAGAGTGGGTAGATGAAATCTCGCCAAGAAATAGAGATTGCGATTTCTAAGAGCCTTTGTGGTGGCACTTCCTCGCTTTTGTTTAACGCCAAGGAATTTGAGTCGCAGATTGTGTTGTAGCGAGTGTAGCAGCTTCCTGGGAATGCGAAGTAGAGATCGGAGAGTATGCTTGACTACTGCTGTCGTCAAACCCTACGAGTTTCGGTGGCTTAATCAATTTTCGCATAGGATGGTTATTTTCCTACTGTAAAGCGAAGCGAGTTTAAATATATCTTACTTTTTCACATTATTTTTCACTATTTTATCGAATGGTGAGACTTATTTTCGTAGTCTTAGCGAGACATGAAAAATGCTCGACTGCGATGAATCGTACCGAAATTGCATGATTCTAGGAAAGCCTTTCTGGTTTGAACTTTAGACCACGGCGGACCCTCTCTAAAGGGGCATTGGTGGAGGTATCTGATTTGAATTGAACAAACTCAAAATAACTAAAATCATAGAAACTGAACAAAATGAGATTTTGTCTACAAGGTGTTGTATTACCGCCTGCTCTGCTGTGATTCTAGTTGCTGATTGGTCAATAGGTGTTAGACATATACATGTAGCCGTTAACATTATGTAGCTATAACATCAATCCCTAAAAGTTGATACCACCTCTCAGGCACAGCTAAGCTTCGTTTTGACAGCAATACCACCTATTGGCCTAGCTATTGTTTTTTTCTCTCATGAAACTGTATACCCAGGATAAAAGAAGATGAAGAGCGTGATGCTGATAATACACTCAAAATGACCAATCTCCTAGTTTACCACTCGGGTTCTTTTTCTGAAAATTGTTATTCAATCCCTGTGGTGTTGGAGTGTCAACTATAAGTGTTCTTTTATTTGGATGCTTGAGCCCACCTGGATAGGACCATATTTCATATTGGGTAACGTTTTACTTCAAATGACATATTTTTGAACAATAAAGAATACATTTTTGAATTGTAAATACAAAGCACGCCTGCTCAGCATACTAGGCTAGGGTAACTGGATGGAAAAATTGAAGTTCCTGCAAAATGATACCTTACAGCAAATTTATTCGGTAGAAATTTTATTTAAAAAAGTATTCCGACTGTTGACGACAGCAGGTGACCTAGTTTCTATTAGCCGCCATGTTGGTGCACCTAATGTCATGCATTTAACCATGTGGCTGAGAGGAAATTTGGAAAGGTGCAGTAATGTGCCTCCGTTTTGAGTTCAAGTTAACCTTCACCGGATGAACACAAATGGTATTGTATAGAAAATAGAGCAGTCAATGTACAATATTAAATCTCATTTGAGATATGTTATATTTTAGATAAAGGAACATTTTGGCTAAACTCTGTCTGTGTTAATCGGTGATTCCTAGGCATGGTTCTTTAACCAAAAAGATTAAAATGAGACCAAAGTCCTTTTTGTTCATAAGCTTTTGAATGAGCAATGGAACAAATTAATTTCAAAATGTTTCATTGGGTTTACGCCAGCGTCACAACCTTAGATAAAAGAACTGGCCAGAGAGCAAGTAATAACTGTGTTACACGCTGTTTGAACGTGACGTACAGCCTGCTATCCACCCTCATTCATCGTTTTCTCCACGAATCGTAGCCTATGACTGCACATGTGCTGAAAACATCACAACGTAACATGCGTGTAAGAGATAGAGAGAGGAGATGCTGTATTGAAGATCACTGGCTGACAGTGGTGGATGCTGATCTAAGAATTTCAAAAGTGACACTTCATTTATTATGTGTACCCTTTCTGATCGATAAAACAGAGCTAGAGTACACTATTACATGTATTAAAAGGTTACACATATTTTGGGAAATTCAAGCAATCTATGCCAAAAGCAAAAAACAACCCTCCCTAAACCCTTTCTACCAGCATGACTGAATTACAGTGCCGACATTTAATTCCTGCACTAAATTCGTGGGCAGCCAAGGCATAGTACACGATCGCATGCCCGATTGTCAACCAGTTTCCTGGACATGGATGCATGCATTGCCTCACAACTGAACGAAGCTTTGATTCGCCAGCTACGTCGATAGGCTTTTTTGTGACATGTTATCCATGGGTGTGTTTACAACCAGCATACGTTCGGTCGACTGGCACAGGAATTTAATATCCGTACTGTAGCTTGACAAATGATCCCGGAACCATCAAGGTATTATCAGCAAAGCATTCAATCCGTGCGCATGCTGCTGCCGCTGCATCCCTTCAACATGCCGCCAATGCACTCATCTGATTGGATTGTCAACCTTCTTTCTATCATCCGCTGATAACCGGATAAACTGCTTTCTTTGTGCCTATTTACTTTCACATGGTCACATTACGATATCAGTTCAGACAACTGTCGATCAGTCTAATTGATTGGGACTTATTGATGGATTATTAGAGAGATGGGGCTATAGTTAGGAAACCTTTCAACTAATGTTTCCCAGCTGAGCTACCTGTCTGATACCACGAGCAAGATCAGGCTATTAACATGTTGTATCAAATACAGAGGGTAGATAGCAATGTGCCGATAACAAATAGGTGTGATAGTGATAGGAAATGAGTCTTATAAAAAGCTGTCAAAGAATTTGTTGAAAAGAATGAAATGCTCTATCATCCATTCCTTACATTTATCCGATTCTCTTATGATCTATATGAATGTTAATCCTTGTCTCTGACGATAAGCTATTCATAAAACAACAGATAATTTCCATTAGAGAATGTATTAGAAGAACCCAATGGTTTTATACAATTTCAGGGTTGAAGATTAGTACAGATGCAAAGAAATTCTGATTTCGGTTGGTTGACAACCAAGTGCATCTCTATAGGGACTTCAATTTAACTTGGAATTAGTTTAATGTAATGACATAGTCAATGAACTACCTCCCTGGCCAAGCGGCCTAATGCATTGTGCTCATACAGCTCGCTGTGTATCACCACTGGACAAGGTCTCACAGTGTTCAAATACAGGTTCGAGACGGAATGTGAGAGGCTGCCCAAACCTTGGGGTCAGTCAATGGTTTACCACGGTTGCTCATGTTGCCTGCATCATGAATGGTAGCAAAACTGACGAAAAGCAAGAAAAAACTCCAAATGAACATATGAGGGGTGTTTAGCTTGACTATGAGGCGTAACTTGGATCTGTCAAACCCTAAGTTAGGTGAGCTTTGAAAATGTTTGGGGTTGTATGCTGCTGCAGTGCTGATATTACAGTATATAGATCATTAGGCATACGTTCAATTTCCACCTGAGTAGTTAGCTTTGGAGTCGACTTCTAATGATACATTTTTTTCAGATATACCTACAGTGTACTTCTCTCATAATACAGAAGTCTCTCTTTTCTCTAAGACAAAAAGTGTTGTTTCAACTCGTGTTTTCAAAAATTTGAAAAACAGAGAGTGACTTTTAATATGCTCATGTTAATTACAAATTAAAGTATGGCATTTAATTTAGGATATAGAGATTTTAACATGAAATTGATCTTAGATCCTCAAGTAATTACTCATTTTAAAATAAGACATCCAATCAACAATGATTTTCGCTGTGCAGCCATATGGGCTGAAATGAGAAATCCAGGAGTTTAATTACCGTTCAGTAATTTGTGAATTGAAATGAGAAATCTTCTACTTTAATTATCTTCACACGCCGAATACTTATGAGCTGGGTGTGTATTGCAAAGAGACTACACCCGGCTATCAGCGATATGGAGTCATAAATGCATACTCGGCAAGTCAGCTTGATTCCATAGCGTATAATTATCACCTCCCCCCCCCCCCCTGATAATAATTTGAACAGGGAACTGTACATGATATGGGCAAGAAACTGTTCACACTAAACCGCCTGCGTGTAAAATGCAAGTTTCAATGTAGTAGATGCTAATCAAAATTGTATATTAATATTCCTTTAATTAGGACGCCAATATTGAATGACAGATGTACACTTATAGTTTGACAATTTAATTATCTAATGCAATAAGATGCAACATTATTAAGAGCAACTTTCTGTTTTGATGTTATTTTCACATGAGATTTGATCTCTTTGAAAACAACTTTAATTAAATGTTTGGTATAGTTTGCGTCACATTACAAGAATATACATATATATATATATATATATATATATATATATATATATATATATATATATATATATATATATATATATATATATATATATATATGTATATATATATATATATATATATATATATAAACATATATACATATATATATGTATATACATATATATATATATATATATATATATATATATATATATATATATATATATATATATATATATGTATATACATATATATATATATGTATAATATATATATACATCTATATATATATATATATATGTATATATATATATATATATATATATATATATATATATATATATGTATGTATGTATGTATATATATATATATATATATATATATATATATATATATATATATATATATATATATATATATATATAAAATAAATGTTAGGTTTATAGATTTGTTCCATTTTTATCAATGTTCACACGACTATACATTTATATATATATATATATATATATATATATATATATATATATATATATATATATATATATATATATATATATATTTATATAGTGTTTATAAAACTGGTTTCTACGTGCACGTCTTTCAGATAGCAGAAGAAGCAGTCTTGTTGAAGAAGACTTCGAGTGGGGACATCTGTTCTCCCCCTCTGTGATTCGGCGATAGCTCAGGACAGGAATAACGTGCCTTGGCACTGCCCATTGGCTGTTTGCGTGCTTCTTTCAACCTTTGACCTCAACGTTTACAAGATGAAACGATGCTCTGCAAACAACTAGTGGCAAAATCTAGCGAAACTTGTCATTAGTTCTAAAATAAGTGAATTTGTTTGTTTCAGCTATATTGCCGTTAACTTATTACCATCTCTCTGATCATTGATAGCTTTACAATAATAAACATAGCCATGAGCCAGATCTTCTTGGCGTCATTATGGCGATCTAAAGCAGCTACATGATGCCCTGTATAAAGTGATAGGGTAGCAATCAGTTCCTCTGCTAATATACATTTATTAGCTATATGACACAGGCACATGAATGCACTGCTACTTGGATGAGGAAAACAAATTGACAATCAGTGAACGATTCATTCACAGAATTACACCATAAACACACACACACACATATATACATATATATATATATATATATATATATATATAGAGAGAGAGAGAGAGAGAGAGAGAGAGAGAGAGAGAGAGGTGTTTACTTATATACTTACAAGAATTGATGCTGAGATAATTCCAAAAAACGTTTGAAGGAAAAAGACTAAATAGCCCTATAAAAGTAGTAGTAGTAGTAGTAGTAGTAGTACTAGTAGTAGTACTAGTAGTAGTAGTAGAAGTAGTAGTAGTATCATCAGCAGCAGCAGCAGCTACAGGAGCATCATCAAAGTTATCATTTTTCCATCATTATTATTATCAGTATTATTATTATCATTACTATTATTAATATTATTAATGATAATAATAATAATAGTAATAATATTATTAGTATCGTTGTTATTGTATCATTTTTATTATCATTATCATTATTGTTGTTGTTGATGTTAGTAGTAATAGTAGTAGTAGTAGTAGTAGTAGTAGTAGTAGTAGCAGCAGTTATGGCAGTAGTAGTACTAGTAATAGTAGTAGCATCAGTCACCTTATTTCATCTGCGTGGGTAATTGAAATGTGACGACGATTTAGTAGCGTGTTTATTCGAGTTTCTCATTCTCACTCACCTCTTGAAAACCTTATTTGTACGATAGGCATATATAAAATGTGTGGGAAGACCTATACACAGCTCAGGTACAAAAAGCAAATTAGGCGGAGAAAATGATAAGCAAGGTCCTTATCACATCATAAAAAATAAACCCTCAACATGATCCCATTAATTAGGAGATGATGCTGACGTAAAGGAGTTACGTATTCAGCGATTTGTTTTTATGTGCGGGCTGAATAATCGTCAGTTAGTGGTCCTTGACCGAAGCGAAAGTGTTATGTACCTAATCAACACGAATTGATACCTACCCTAATACACTTACGTAGGACCTAATTAACCACGCTTCTACTTGAGGCAGTTCATTGGGTTTTGGAAAACCTCAGAAAAACACAAGGCAGAGTGATAAACATCATACCGCTGGTGAAGATGAAGGCTCTCATGGATCATTTGGCGTAGATCAGACTTATGCTGGTCTCCCACATACGAACTTTAAGGTGCGACAAGGTGCGAATTAAAAAGTCGTAGTTTTTCGTGTGTTGTCGTGATTTATCGCGGTTGTTCGCAGTGAGTCTTAGGTTTTCGTAGGCAATGCTGCGATTTTAAAAAAAAGTTTTACATGTAAAAATTTTGCGTGCGACAAAAATTCTGTCGTAGGGAAGTATTTTTTGGCGAACATTGGCGTACATTGTCGTACATTGTTGAACATCGTATTGTAATATGTCGTACATAGTCGTATGTAATCGTACATATAAGTATATTTGCGTACACTCATTAAAAGTACCGCTATAAACGTGACCTACTTCAGAATGAAAAATTAGATTATTGGCCAAAATGTATCATACAAAGCAACGAATTGACGGTGAATCTACCACATATCGTAGTGGACTTCCGAATTTTGCCATTTTTAGTTTAAACATATTCGTAATTAATCGAATATTGTCGTAAGTAGACGAACAACTGGCGTATATATACGTATGTATGACGTAATTATTCGTGTTTATGTCGTGCATATTCGCACATACTCGCATACATACGCACCTTCATATTCGTAGCCAACTACAAATATGTTCGCCTACTTGCGACTTACTATAATTGAAAACGTACAGTATCGCACATCTGATGTCGAGTCGTACATCAATCGTACATGCTGTCGTGGGATGTCGTATACTTTCGTAGTTGAACGTGCATATCTCACGAATGAAGAAAAACAGCAATTTTGTAGGCAATTCGTGGCTTCAAGCGTACACTTGAGATCGTGTATGTTCGCACATTAAATTCGTATGTGGGAGACCAGCATAAACTTTTCGAAACAAAATATGTTTATGTGGTGAATAGTTGTATTTGTAGATAGAAAATTGCTTTAGTACAATAGACATGGTGGGGTAGTAGATGGATGGATGGATGGAATTTGGAATTTCGTTTTTTGTCACTTTTTCTGCCATATTGCGGCTAAGGTCGTGGCTAGCCAGTTGTAACTGGTGAAGGAAACCAGGCAAAAATAACTGCCCGACCTCAAGTCATTGGCAACCTTCTCACATGCCCCGGGTTGGGATTCGAACTCGAGCAGTGGGGAGAGACAGCTAGCAGTCAGTGGACCTCTCGGCCATCAGGGCAGGCCCCCAGTGCTGAGAGACGGCGAGCAGTCAGTGACAATACCTTACACCACTCGGCTATTAGGGTAGGCCCTGGATGGATGGATGGATAGATATATATAGATAGATGAATAGATAGATAGATAAAATCTGTGCTTTTCATAAATGTAAAAGTTGATATAGGTGGATGGATGGTTCACCTTCGATGATATGGTACGAGTCACTAGGCCCGGTACGTTTGTAATGTGGCTAACGCTACGATAGTTTATATTGTCCACATAGCTTTCGCCATGTTATGGATTAAATTTAGCTTGATAAGGTCAGTCGTAAACATAACATTTCATAAGAGAAGCTAATCAAAACTTTTCACCAGTTCCTCAGACTAGTTACGTGTATGCATGTTTGTTATACCAGCGAAATAAAGAAGGGTTTAATCCCGGGGTTTAATAAAGTTTGTATTGGCAAGCATTTATTTTAGTCTGTTGTCCTTGCTAATGGTTATGGAAAGTTGGTCGTGGAAGGTTTAGCAGTGAAGCTGACGATATCCGTGTTTAATACCAAGAGGCGCTGTGCCAGACAGAACCTGGCAAACACCTTAACACCGCATTTCCAGTCATAACCATATGCAATATTGCCAGCAATATTGGCGTGGACCTAAGTACAACAATTGACTATTTGGAATTATTCTAAATCAAACCAGTTTGCAGCTAAATATAGAGAGTCCTTAATGTATGGCAATCAATTTTGTTAAGGCGATCACTATCATTCGGCAGACTGTCTCTAGTTATTTGCATCAACTCTCCCCAAACTCTAAGCAATTCCCTGTATTGCTGCATAGAGCAACACAGCGAGGTAACCCCATGCGTTGCTTGTAATAGACGCAAACAAGTAACGGGTACCGGTACTATCATTTCCTGCGGAATATTAGAATACGGCTTAAATCAGCTTACCTGTCATCCAAAGTAGAAGTAGCGCAAGAAGTCTCAGTATCTTTGTTAGATTAGACATTTTTCATGATAGATAGGTAAGTTTTCCACTGCTATTCCATACTCGTTAGCGTGTGCGGACACAGAGGCGTCCTGCTCCCCGCTAGCTGCTGGCCACTCACACTCACTGCGTGCTTTCAACACTGGTGCAGCGAACACGATCCTTCCAGAGGATGCTCATCCTTGGGATACAATGCAATGATGTCGTGGATGCGATGCAGGAGGTCGCGTCTATATGCAGTTACGTCGACTAAACTACTTTTCCACACTCGCATCTATTGGTCTTGGATAATGTGTATTCACAACTCAGTGGCCGGGATTTTATTTAGTGATTTCCTGTAACCGTCTGTCTATATTATCAGCACCTGTAATGAGAAAGAAAAATACAACTGTTATAAAAACAGGTTTTGGCTATGATGGTTTTGCCAAGGGTTTTCAATGTATATCACGTCTTGTATATCTACAAGTACCTTGAAATGCTGCATAGTAGTAGTAGTAGTAGTAGTAGTAGTACAGTCGTAGCAAAAGAAGATGAAGGAGAAGAAACACCAGTACCAGTAAATATAATAGTATATACCTGTAAAATAAGGATCATATATATCATCAATAATAGTAGAAATAGTGTGCGATATCACTACGTCATACTGGTTATGTTTTGCTCAGTTGGTCCAGTTTATAAAAAAACTAGCCAATTATTTGCTTGTGATTTCGAACCTCAGTGGTAGTAGCCAACAAACCGTTGAGTAGTTTTATACGTCGATTAAGGCCACACTCATTGGTAACCCATGTTATCGCATTGCACTGTATTCACAGATAGTGGGCATTGTCCCCATTATGTGCGTCCAGCTTTTGGGTGTCGGTTTTAAGCATATAATGAGGCAATGGATCAGCTAGAAGGTCGGCCTTGATTGGAGTTCATATTGGATGTTATCGACTGTATGTTTACTGGTGCTTGTAGAGCAGACCATAAAGAAGTCCCACTGGTACCCATCTCGCTGGCAGCAAGTATAAATTCCTGCGCGCACCGGTGAACACACCGATATTGTGCTTCTACAATTCGTAATTTCCTCGAAGTGAGATAATACTTATATTGTCACCTATAGCATTTAGTCAAATACTTAAATGTGCATATTAATGGTACACGAGGATTAGAAACAAATAGCTCTTTCCAATAATATACATCTAAAAAAAGTTGGTATCCGCAAAAAATGTCGATTAGCTTTTGTTGCGAGGTCCCTCACAATCGTTCATTAAATAAAACTGAATGCAACTGATACTGTTTTAACCGCTATCACGAATGCCTGGTGAAGCACGTTTTAAAGATAAATTAAATGTAAAATGCAGTTAGGATACACCATATTTGTTTCCTTCTCGCTCACCAGACAATAGTTACGTAGTACAACCAATGAGAGAGAGAGAGAGAGAGAGAGAGAGAGAGAGAGAGAGAGAGAGAGAGAGCAGAATGGACTTGCTGACCCCATAATGGCAATATACTTTCCAGATACCTCGAGAAGATAACAATCAATTTGCTTGAAAGTTTAATGATGGTATCCTTCACAAACATGGATTGGTAATTTACCTTCAAGGACGACATGCGCTATCAAGTGATTCATCATTTATGCTCGAGCTTTTAACACGTACTTTGTGGGGTAATAGAATTAAACATAAGGTCAATTGAAAGTGCAGTTTGAATTCGATATTAAACGTAGCACAACACGCCTTAATCACAACTTATGATCATCGATCATCAGTGAACATTTTTGAATAGTGTACAACTTAAATTCAATGTAATTTATATATGTATATATGTCACACACATGGTCAATGATTCCTTAGTGACGGGTGGTTCTAGTTCTAGAACATCTAATTTCTAGCCCCTAACAATTGTACATTCTATATATTTTGCAGATGAACTAATGTTCCTTGGATAGGACTCAGTCTATGTTTCTCAATGAGATAGACATTTGATACATATGCAAACATATCTATACATGCATTACACAGTGCCTTAATTAACGACTGGTTCGTTAATACTTAGATTAATAACTGTGATACTATAAATAGACACATTTCCGTACAGTTGAGGAGTACCCAAAGATTAAGCAGTACCTTGACGTATCAACCTCATACGATACGGTTTATCATGCGTCAGCCCTAGACAGATTTCGCTGAGTCAGTTTTCCTAGCCAACGCGTGCATTGCCACCCCTATCTCCGCAGCACCAGGCTGGCCGGCTGGTTACTCGTGATACGTCAGATGATTTCAATATCTTATCACGACCCTATCTAAATTCTTGCTCAGCGTGAAGTATGAACAGTTAAAATATTGTTTCGAAGCTAGTGCATTTGTAGCTCATTGTAAACACTGTTTGACAAGTTTTCCATCCTGCAGTAGGTGCAGATACACGCAGTTATATAACTTTTATAAACTATATGACGGTGTATATGCACAGACGCAATCACACTTCCAAACCTGCAACCATACCGATGCTGTGGATAGCTGTAACAAGCATGTGTCGATACATAACATTCGGTAAACAGGGCTTGATCCAATTGGCTAGGTTATAAATATACGGTCAGTAAACAGCATGTGCTTTGACTGGAATAAATGGTATATATATATATATATATATATATATATATATATATATATATATATATATATATATATATATATATATATATATATATATATATATATATATATATATATATATATATATATATATCACTTTTCCTACGAGTCATTTTGACTGAGGACACAATCTAACTAGTAGCAGCAGTACAATTCATATTAAGGCTGTGTGCCTAAGTCAAAAATGTTAATCCTATTTCGATGGTAATCTTATCCGATGTTGCATTACACGACTATGGAAAACCATGTATGAAACAAACATGAATGAGCTTATGTGTAAGCTACTTCTCAGGTCGTAAAGGCGTATCTCTCTGAACCCACCACCACACGTTTGTATTTTACCATAGAATGTTAAGGTAACATTTCGTAAGCCATTGAATTAGCGACATAATGTACTTTCACAACTTCACCAAAAAATACCTGCCGGACTGGACCTAAATCCTTCACTCGGAGATTGATAGGCCGATCAGGTACCTCCATTTAGTTAGCGGGCATGCATTTGCTGGAATGGCTGTTAATTTATTTAATAACCTAAATATGTGTTCCTCATGAAATAAAACAACTATAAACGTGTCAAGAAATCTTATTTAGTGTGCATGAATAAATGGAAATCTAGCCATAACACATACATTGACGTAACATATGTTCCACAATATTGCTTTATCACGTACTGACATGTACATGTAGGATATAGGCTTTCACGTAGATCGCCAATTATCAGTTCAAATATATATATATATATATATATATATATATATATATATATATATATATATATATATATATATATATATATATATATATATATATATATATATATATATACATAAATATATATATATATATATATATATATATATATATATATATATATATATATATATATATATATATATATATATGTGTGTGTGTGTGTGCGTGAGGTTGTATGTTCAGTTTACATGTATAGCATACCCTACCATGACGTATCCTACCGCACCGAAAAGGGTAAGTTCATTTGCAAGTAGCAGCATTGTCATTGTTGCAAATGCAACAGCATGAATGCTTGCGGTCCCTCTTATAATTCATGTTTGACACTTTTATGCAAAGCTAGTTAAATTGCAATGTGCGTGCAGGTTGCTCTTCTAACAAAGTTTCTATTATGAATAAAGTTGTGCAGGTACGTACGGTTCTCCTAAAGTGAAAGTCACCTGAACGCGTATTCCAATAATTGACGATATCTCCAGTATAGCAGATGGTTCTTTTTTGGAGTAGAAACAGCGGTAGTAAAGCACTCTACAAGTAGACGTCCGTGTCGTTTGCCCGGCTAGAGGAAGAGTTGCTGCGGCGAGGATTAGCCGTGCTATGGAGCAAGTGCTCTCTCAGGCCGCATCGTCAACATCTAGCGTCCGTATCAACATCAGCGAGAGATATCCGCTACGTTCAACCCACGTGACCACCGAGCTACTCCCCGGCCAAAAATCAATTTAGGAACTCGGCGGCGCAGCGGAGCTCGCTCAGCGGTGGCGCTGGCAGAAGCGGCGGCTCAGGCGAAATGCACAGTCCGGCACTTGATTCTACTAGATACCATCGATAGAGTTTGAATGAGGTGCAACTTAATATGATATACTCATTATGATATGATGAGGCATGGCTTCGACGACGAGCGAAGCTCTGGACACAGCTGGTTCCAGATGCAGGGGGCGAACCCTTCACATTATAAGCTCACGTTAATTATGTTATGGTCAGCAAAAAGGCATTGAAGCTTTTAGTCAGAGTTGATGGTTTCCTGTAGAGGTAGTAATCCGTAGAGCATAAGATAAAGTTACGGTCCACTCCCGGGAGTGATATATAACATACATGTTCGTGTTTTGGTGTTGCACAAAAGAAGGGCCTGGGAGTTGGCATACCACGCTTCATTTCTACGTCACTTCCGTGAATAATTAGCGAAAGTATGGTCGAGGGCTTTTTCAAGTCATAGTATGTCAGGACCCATGTAACCCTCGGGTGTCTTACCATTATACTTCGCTCGTTGTAATGTTGCAATGTAGATAGATACAATCAAGAGAGAAAATGGAACCAATTACGTATAAAGACCTATTTCTAAATTGCCATAGTAGTTGACCACCTTCATACGTATTAGTCTATATACTGTATAACTGGTTAATTTGGCGATGTTTTTAATTTGACGTTTTTTGACGAATGCCCATCAACGCCAAATTAAGGATCGCATAAAAATATGTCTACATAAGGATGGTGTTGTTCTGACTGCTCCAGACGCCAAAATAAATACAGGGAAAATTCATTTTTGAAAAAAAAAACGCCAACTTAAGTACACGCCAAATTAACCAGTTATACAGTACCACGTTTGACTGGTCCCTCCGTGTTTCTTTGCATGCTTGTCTGTCGAAGGGCACATGGACAAGTGCACCTGCCTACCTGGAACCGCCATGTTAAGGAGTGGAGTCGGTATACTGTACGAGTGTACATGTCGATTGTTGGCTATCACGGCTTAATACACTGCTTAGTGGAAAAGGCGATTGCACTAGGAAGATGAGCTCTGTTTTTACAACAAATATACGTTTCTAGATATAAGATTTGCTTTTAAAGTGGCCTGAAAAATCCAGCTAGCCTTCGTTTGTACTGTTGCCAACATATGGCTGTTTTCTCTTGCTGTGCGGGCAAACAGGTGGCAAATGAGTAAGTGTCTGTCGCTTTTAGCAACATGGTTTATGATCGGATTCCGTTCATGTATCTGCATACTTATATGTATATATTTAAGTTAATGTAAGCATATGCATTTATGAGTATGGAGTTCAAACGGCAATGGTCAAGACTCTACTCCTACTGTAACTTCCAACAACATGTAGGAATGTAGAAAGGACGGTGCAACGCCGAGCATTTGTAAAGCGCCCCCGATCCGGCCTGATACTGAGCAAGGCAGGTACACGGTCTCTCAAGCTCTGCTAAATACTTGAACATTATAAAATGTACGAGTTGAATTGTAGGATTTTTTTCTCATACGGATGAATTCTTACGAAAGAAATTGTCCACAGATAATAAATAGATCTGTCTACTCACTTACCCCACTATTCGTCTAGATTTTTCTGGCGTTTTGTTTATTTTTCCTGTGCGCCAGCGAGTCGTCGCGGCTTTTTCAATGTGCTTGGAAAGCATGAATGAACGGATTGACATTGTACACGTACGTAGTAGCCAGACGCCCGATAAGCGGCAGCCAATATCCCAGAGGGCAAGTCAGGGCTAGATCATTTAGACCTCCGCAAGATTAGAGCTTCCGTGATGTGCCAGCCCTAGTCTGCTAGTCCACTGAACAGATAGCTGAGGTTACTGGTAGGAAATGTCTGATTGCCGCTGAAGTAGCCATGTAGATTTGAGTGAATTGATAACTGGCATTTGTCAACTGTGAAATATGCTGCGATCGTGTTATGTTCTGGCGTAGTATTTGCGATCGCTCTGGGATCTTCGGGGGCAATGTGCCGTGTTTGGAACAAATGTTTAACGCTCGGGCAGGGTGTGAAAATTGGCTGCCGAGTTGGGTGATGATGTTTACACTTTGTTAAGTCGCATAAGTATTGGCTTGAGGTACGACTGGCCCTTGGAGACGGCTAATGCACTTAAGCCCGAAAGATATTCTCATAACACAATTAGCAATAGTTTTGCTGATGCCCGGTTCTACTTCTTAGCAATCATCTGAGGATATGCCTTCGTTTCATTGCAAAACAGTCTAGTTTTTCTATTTCAAAGCTTAACGCCAGACCGCTGATGGCGTGTTATACGATTTGATGTCAGAAAATATTAAACCATTCCCATCTGTCTGACAAATTTACACACACACACACACACACATATATATATATATATATATACATATATATATATATATATATATATATATATATATATATATATATATATATATATATATATATATATATATATATATATATATATATATATATATATATATATATATATATATATATATATATATATATATATATATATATATGTATATATATATATATATATATATATATATATATATACATGTATATATATATATATATTTATATACATATATATATATATATATATATATATATATATATATATATATATATATATATATATATATATATATATATATATATATTTTATATGTACATACACATGTATATATATATATATATATATATATATATATATATATATATATATATATATATATATATATATATATATATATATATATATATATATATATATATATATATTTATATACATATATAAATATATATATATATATATATATATATATATATATATATATATATATATATATATGTATATTTATATATATGTATATATGTGTCTCTTTAAAATGTAAGTGTTTAAGAAAAAGTTGACCGAAAGTTTGTCCACCCACCCCGGCATCCGACGTGCAGTAGGGTAGCACGTCGTCCGTAGGAAATTATTAGGTTCAGCATTCTGCCACTCGCCAAGTTGGCAATATTCTAGGTGTATAGGGAAAAGTGTCAGAACTAAATTCGTCGTTATAACGGTTTATGGCAGCGAGTTTATTGATGAAACTGAGCGGCCAAAAAATAAAGTCATGCATGCGATTGAAAGATTGTCTAAAGCTTTTATATGGGAAAATTGTTGGCATATTTTCGCGCCCGTGTAATTTTTGCTAATATGTCGAAAAAGGGGAACGACTTTACGGTAATCCTATGAATAGCGAAACACCGAAATATGTATAGGACGTACACCTACGGTATACTTAATACTAGTTTACAGGGCGGAGATGCCTAATTCTGAGAATATCGCTTTGGAACTGAAAATGTCTTCATCAACAACATTTACATTGTGTGATCTTTCCAGACATTGTGTGATCTTTCAAGATCAAATACTTACTATGTTCAGCATATTATGAAATTCTTGGCTCTTGGCTAGAAAATAAATTTATTCTTGAGGAATGGTGGATGATTTTTGAAAGTTGGCAAATCAGTAGCTAATCTGAAGATTTCTGACCAAGTTATATAATTCATACCTGTTAACATTCAACCATCAAAAATCAGGAGATTTTATGCGGTTCCAATCCTGGCCACCAGGGGTCAGATTAGTTTATTAGTTTAGGAGTGGGCTATTATATTTTACAGGTGTTGGCAAATTGATAACTATACAAGTATGATTATGAAATAACTTTAATTTTATGTAGCAGATCACACTTGCAGCATGATGACAAATTCCCAGTTATGAGAAACACACAGAGATTGCTTTTGAACTGAATACATCATAATAGTCCATGACCCAGAGGGTTGGTCACTATCATAATGGGGGGGGGGGCAAATTCTGATTAATGTTTTTGAATTCCCCATATTCTCAGCTTTATTGTATTTCAGTAAACAAATATTTTCCAAATCAGACCTTTTTTTCTTTTCCCAGGTGAACTTAGCTTTATATATTGACACGATCACTAATTTGCTTTTACTCATTACCCATATTCCTCATATTTCATAATTAATACATCTCTATCCATTCCCCTTGAGACATGGATCCGTGCGCCGGCCTACATATTTTGGCGCACGGATCCATTCCTCTGCCATACCTCCCTAACCTTTGCGCTGTGTTGCCCCCAGCGCCACTAGCTTCATACTACTTTCCATTCCTTTCATTTCCACTCCTATCACCTTGTATCGGACTTTCTCTGGATTCCTGATGGATGTAACAATCCCTCCTCAACATTTCTCAAATAGTCCATTAGAGAGTTGTATTCAAAGTTCCTCGACCATGTGCTCGCTATACAAGTGTTAGTAAAGACACACAAAACAACGCACGTACGAACTTACGTATGTATGTATGTATGTGAATGTGTGTGTGTCGCCTTGTAAATGGGGTAGGACATTTATTACACTATTGCTAACTTCCCAACTTACACACGAGACAGTTATTGTGAAGTAGTGAGCTGTAAACAAAGACGTGTCGTCCTGAAATCGACCATGTCCGGTCTAATCCCATATAAGTACAGTGACACGATCACCCAAACTGCGTTTCTAGAGCATACTTTTCTATTTTATCACACACTTAAAGGCTTTATTTGCGGGTAAATCGTTATTCAGGAAGTTGGAGTAGCTATGAAAACGTCCCACTTGCTCTTTGCTGGAAGTACGCCTGCCCAGATTGCTGATTGAAGGTATGGACTTGATTCTCGGTTATCTGCCCTGATCTTTGCGCAATTCTCCAGGGTCACGGTAAATACCATACTTACATCTTTAATGATCATGACGCTCTCAACTTTAGCATACTGGCTACTCCCGCCCATTAACGCACGCTGCCTCACAGCAAAAGCCGGGTTGCGTATCATCTCTCATTGCTGACGCAAAGATTATCCGCTTCCAAAGTCGTAAAACAGAATTGCCCAGAAATGCTATCTGCCCGGGATAAGTTGTGTGCAAGGTGATGTATATTGGTAATCCTCATGGGGTCAGCATATTATGCTAAAGCACCTGCTATTTGGCCAGTTTGCGGGTTTCTTTACGACGTGGGGGGGATCCTAGGTGCCCGCCTTTATCGACTGTTTCTCCATACAGGCAGGATAATAGCTCTCCTTAACGCTCCTCAACGTGGCATTGATGAGAAACTTGATTGAGCAATGGCAACAAATCTGCTCTCCGAAACGTGAAACCTTCCACATTATGTTTCATATATAACTATGTTCTTTACTAAAACCATTAGCATTTTAGTAATCTTTAGATCTTCATGATTTCAAAACATTGCGTGGTCTCAAGGAATGTCTTACTTTTCAGCCTGTGATCATGCATAATAGCATTGATCGAAAACTAAGATTGGACAACATTACCGAGCATTACCTAGATCTGGTTAACAGGTAGGTCAATGGTGTGTGGTGATATCATAGGGTACTTCAATCACGCACTATAGAAACTGCAGTTCGGCTGTTCGCATTAGGAATAGAAAAATGTGAATAAAATACACGTGCATGAACATTCATACACAGGCGTGTAAATGTACAGTAGAGTGAAAATATTCGCATAGTTTACCATTTAGGAAAGAGACTATCTGCTTTTATTTCAAATTATTGCCGCTTCCTTGCCCGATTCTTAGAATATGAAAAATACTAGAATAGGCATTAGATAAATCTATGAGTAATCCATATACAATGACAAGTGACCTTTTTGATTTCAAAATTTCCAATACGACATGTAGATATTGGCCTACGTCAAAATGCACATATTTCCCAAATATACATACATGTAGGTCAATCACCATGATATAAAACTAGACGCTTAGTCAGATTATTCTACTTCTGCAGTAACAATTCATACTTGAATAGAATGGGTAGGGTATAGTTTATGTATGACTCGTTTTAGTCATTTTCCGGTGTGGGTACCCCCACATATGGCTCTCTGCTGCTCTACTACTCGACTTACCCAAACTTTAAGGCAATGTTTGTTTGGCTTTGTGCATATTGCACCTTTACTAAGTAGAAACTATGAATTTTCTAAGCGTATCCAGATAGGTTAAGCTACAATAACTTCTTCATGGTAATTATAACAGGTAATGCTACATGTCATCACACGACGAAAAGAAAAAATAGGGAAATCCCGTTACAGTATCATTTCAACCAGTGCACTTGGCCTGCTGATATTCTCTTGTCAATATATATATATATATATATATATATATATATATATATATATATATATATATATATATATATATATATATATATATATATATATATATATATATATATATATATAATATATATATATATATATATATATATATATATATATATATATATATATATATATATATATATATATATATATATATATAAATATATATATATATATATATATATATATATATATATATATATATATATATATATATATATATATATATATATATATATATATATATATATATGTGTGTGTGTACAGTTTATCAAACTCTTGTGTCTCTTTCACAGTTTTGGGTGTCTTCTAACCTGTGTCAACTTGAACATTTCCAACCTATATCATACCCATGGCATGTCAACATGGCCCGAAAATAAACCATAATTGCAGGCTGGAATTTTCAACAGCACAGCGGAGGAAAGAAGGAATACCTGTTATGCAACCATGCACTATATCATAGTGTTATACAACAAAACACAGACACACACATATATATATATACATATATACACATAATATATATATATATATATATATATATATATATATATACATATATATATATATATATATATATATATATATATATATATATATATAAATATATATTTATATATATATATATGTATATATATCATCATCATTATCATCATCATCATTTGTCATTGCCCATCTTCTACAGCATAGTTTTCATAATTTGTGCAATTAATATGGCTGAAGCTCATTCGTTTGGATCTAAAGTCATCCCCTTTTAGCTGACTTAAAAATGGCATGTACATGTAATTCCGGCTAGTGCTTTACACATTTTCGTGCATTTTGTGCAAGCATGAGAAATTTGCCACCATACTAAAATAACGCGTTTTGCCGATAGTCTTTGCTAGAATGTCATTTTCTTTCTAAACCATAGTATTGTATCTTTATTGGCTGTAGAAACAAAGCTACAAATATATATCAACACAAAACATTTTAAGTAAATAGAAGATGCGATAGATAAATAAAGAAATACTCCTTTAGGAGGAGTTGGTGAATTAATAGTGAAGTAACCTTAAGGGTTATAATTAAGTATAGGTTCCTTGGGAATTATGAGCCTTCCAAGGGTATATATGTCACAGCATATATGTTAACAGTATTCCTCGGGAATTCTGAGCCTTCCAAGGGTATATATCTCAGATTAAACTTGTAATGGTTAGGGGGAGACATTAAACTTTACACATATTGTTCATTCTGTCTCACTGTTTCCCTATACATCATGTTCCAGACATTTGCCATATTCTCATCATTTCATCCTTCGATATCTCTGGGATATGCTTTCCCATTAGAGCAAGGTATTTATCTTCAGCTCCTACTGTCTCATACTTAAACACTATTGTTCAGGTAACTTTGATATGTCGTGATACATAATGCGTCTAGTTTGTTCGTGTATTTGGCATTGCATGACGAGGTGCTCCGCATTCTGTTCTGTCCCTATATGGCAAAGGATACATACTCTATTATTGAAGGTATCCTGCCTGGATCTAAAAAGATCACATTTCAATTTGCTCAGCCGCAGACAATTTGTGCCATGTCTTCACATGTTCTCATCATGTGAGGTATCAGATCTGCTACAAACCACCATGTAAGATACCTGGGTTTTTCTATGGTTTTATATAACAGGTCACATTTTTCATGTACAGCCATCAATCTCACCCAGTGATTTTCTTCTACCTCCCAGGTTTTCTTCCACACTAGAATTTTCCATTCGTTCTTTGTGAGGAGGTATCTACCAAAAATTTGCCTCATTAGACATTCGTATAGCCCAAAATTGTAGCTGATCTTCAATATTTCAAAAATCGGGCTTCTATGCTTATTCTGAATATGCAGTCTTATGTTGTCATTAAAACCTCGTGCTCTTTTCTGCATGATGGTTTTGATGAGTGACCCAACTGGTTGCATAATCATTGTGTGCAAAAAAATAAGTTTTCTGGCACATATAAAGGAACATATATCCATCCACCCGAGTCCATAGTAACAGGAGAAGGTAGGAGAGTTGGACGCAAAACGCTGAATTCGTCTGCCTGCCTGTCTTTGAAAAAGTTCTAGTTTGTCTATGTCATTTTGTTCCAAAACCCAAAGCTCACACCCGTAGAGGGTTGTCGGGATTACCACATTCCAAAAGATTAGGTTGCAGGTGGCCATAGTAAGGCCATTTCTTTTAATACCTAGCCCAGTGGCTGCATTCAGCGTTTTGCGTCCTTTTCTAATTCTCTCCTCTATGGGTGATGTTTTACAACATGGGGTAGTGGTGGTAACTCCCACATGCTCGTAAGAGTCCTTTTCTTTGACTTTTGTATTACCAAGTGCGAAATTTCGATATCTGGAATTTTGATTCCATTCTCTCCAGCCCTCCCCATGCACAAGAACAGCACTCTTACGAGCATTGTACTCATACCTCCATCTTTTCCCATGCCCGTTCACCATTTTCATGACTCTATCCATTTTATGTTTAGAGGTTGTGGCTGCAGACATATCATCTGCATAGCCCACGGGTGTGCACTTTATACCATCAACATTTATACATAAATCAGAGTTTTTTAGATTCACCAGGAGGTCTTTCCTTGATAACGGAGGGCATTCTTGAAACACAATTGGTATATTAATTGGTGACATTTTAAAGGTTTGTAATGCGATATGATTATACGGACTTCATTTGATAAAAATACATGCCCCTCAACCACAGTGAAAGAGAAAGTGCAGACTGATACTGTACATGCCTCCAGAAAGTCAAAAATTAGGTCAGTCAATGCTGGGGTATTTTGCATTACATAAACGAGTACCAACAACTACAAAGCCGTATATCTGGACCGATCAATAGTCTACAAGCCACATGTATCTGCTATAAATCAGCAAATGACAACCGTGAATGGCAACCTGACAAAGCTACCTGGCTGGCACGCAAACAACAGGAACTTAGAATGTACAGCCAAGCACGTCAGTTGCGAAAATCAGTCATTTGGTGTGTGTTCTAGTCGGTACAGCGTGTGGGTGACGTCATTCTTATAAATGTCATAGAGTGCGGCTCGGCAATATAAGGAATTGTTTATTGAAACAGAAAAGGTTTCCAAACTTTTTAGAATGAATATGTTTCGGACCACTTTGGGTGAGTTTACAGTAAATCTAATCCTATATCGTAATTGGTTCTCAATTTATCATTATTAAGTTTGACTTAATTGCATATTGGTTATATACGCACATGAGTATATCAAAGCCTAATTGACTGTTGCTGAGGGCGATGTGATATCTATAATAGGCCTGAAGGCTGGTACAGCCTGAAGCCCTATGACAAATATCATATTCCCCTAAGCAACAGTCCATGAGGTATTTATTATTGCTCCAGCAATGATAGATCCAATCTAATGAATAAACAACCATAAAAAACTAGAGGCCATGTTTTTCACATTGAATTGAAACACGTCCTGGTTTTTCCAACTTTGATATTGCTAAAACCCTTCCATGCTTGCCCAATGGCCCTCTTGGTGAGAGCTCGATCCCTATTTCCTTACATTATACTGTGTCAATCATCATCAGTTAAGTCATGGAACTCTGCTATGTTGCCTTATATTCTAGGCAATATTTGCGTAGCGTCTGCTTGATAGGACTGGTAATAGTATATCAATTTATCAACGAATCACATAAAGTATATCTAGACCTAACAAGCTGTTGTTACAACTAAACCGTATATACTAATATCTATATTGTAAAAGCCTCTGCGAAGGTTGACAGAAAAATATTTTATTATTTTGTAACTCTGAAACACTATTCCTGAAAGAAAATAGAGACAATAAAAAACAGCAATTTTTGCGAAGTAAAAAAATCACATGGTGCAAATGGTGTCAGTCTATTGGCTATCAGAAGAGTAATATCATTTTAATTTACGTACAATGTATGTATGCTGACCTGATCTTCTCTCAAGAGTTTGATATTTTGTTATGTATTCAATCATTTTAAACCGTCCCCAAGTTCCACGAATACCCAATAGAAGAATATGCTTGTGTCGAATAAGATAGTTCAAATATCTAACTCGCTGGACTCCCTCACAGGAATGCCCTCTATAATTACTTATAGAGGCCTCTGACTAGATCTGCCTTGACTCGTGGAGGACCTCTAATAGAAATAGCTGTGCCAGCCTTGATTTTGACAGGAGATTTTATGTGTTCATTAAGGCTGAGCAGAGGTTAGAAATGGATTTATGTGATCAGCAGGTTTTGGTATGTTACTCACCCTAGGTTCATAAGTGCGAGTTACGTTTTCTGAAATATTGTGCTGGGTGCAACACTTGGGGTTGGTGCTTCAAATAGCCTAAATATGCTAGTCTGCAATGCGGCAACAACCTTTATTAACTTATGAGTGATGCAATAGTGTTTTTTAGCATTTCGACTTAAACTGTATGGCTGAAAATATGTCAATATAACGTATATGTATTATGGAGCCGGTTATTCAGGTCAATGGAATGTAAATCACCTCCTGATGCCACCAGCTTAATCATTTTCCATAGTTCTATGTGCGTGCCAAGTTTAATCCACTTATTCAGTAGGATTAACTCACTGTATTGACTGGCCATGCCGGCACTCACCTGATCACAACTACTTTGCGTAATCAACAGAGGTTCATCTTAACTGACCAGGCCTCATAGTTATTGCGGTTATATATTTTAGAAATCTCACCTTAATTCGATAACCAACTTATTGAATTAATGATAATTTAAAGCACTGTATCCCATTTTGACATTTCCATTTTATAAGTAAACAATTGGACGTTTATGTTGGAACAAATCTGCTTTGCTAGGGTTTTTTCGTTGTGTTAAAAAATAATATGGTGTTATAACACAACATCTACGATCGGTTACAGGGTACCTACATAGCAGTATGTTCCCAGTTGCAGTTATGTATTAGGCGCAGAGGTATTATAGCCCCTGCGATATAGCTCTTGTGTTCCAACTAACATTTTGTTGGGTCACTAGTGCATGCACATGCCAGGATGCAGTGGCCTCAACAATGCTTGCAATGCGGAATACTTTCGCCAATCAGTTATTCCGACTTATTTTTAGATGATCAGCTTATTTCGTGATCATTATATTCAAACCGGAGTTAAAACGGTGGCGAAACGCAGACTCGGTAATGGCTTTCCTACATTAGAGCGTCGTTCGTGACACTTTCTAAGCTGCGTCTAAGCGGAAGTAATGCGAAAATGATTACAGCAGGCCTCTATCGATTCATGTCAATAACAGTCACCGTGTCTAAACAGGGTAATCCATGGAAGATATCATCTAGTAAAATAGGTAATAAATGGAGATTTTATTGTAACGCAAGTCACACGTTTCCATTTCGCTTATTTCATCGCTTGTCCGCAATTTACGGATTTAAGCGCACTGTCATGTGGATCGCAGATAGGTTATTATTCCGGAGAGAATAAGGTTTTGCCTGAATGATATATTTTGGATATTCCGATGTTTAGTATGTCAAATATTTTTTCTGTATAGTTCAGTTTTTTTGTTGTTGTTGTCGTTTTGGTATTGTTTTTGTTTTTGGTATGGAATTGAGATTGAATACTCGTATCTCACAAAACACACTGCTTCTAAAATGCTGAGTGAGTAACGAATATTCATAGACTAAATTATCAATAAATTAGCATTGTACTCGAATGTTACATGTACCTTCTATCAACCAATAGAGGATCATGCATGGTGAAGTGGTAATCGGTAGATTCTTAAGCGAAGAAAATATGGCTTTTGATGCCCACGGTCATGTTGGTCGGTCGTTTTGCATACGGATGGCGTCTAGAAGGAAGTGCTATTTACGAGACCTTTTAAGCTGAAAGTCCCCCTGGACTGTTTGCAAAGAAAGGGGAACACATAACATGGTCCCATATTCTATTTGGTATCGATAAGTTGTTGAAAACCAGACGTTCTTACATAACAAACAAACATCTGGAAACTGATGCACTATACAGTTTGTAGCCGAGAAAAATATCAAGAAACTAAGCGCGCACAAAACAAAACCATAAACAAATGTAGATGAAAGTGGCCATGCATTTCTAATTTATATTTTATGGATCGCCAAATGCTTTCATCAACAATTAGAAAAGGTAAGAGGTGAATGAGCAATCTTACAATAGCTGTTGACATTTTCGCATCGGTTTTTATGTGATGAATATTACTTGAGTATAATCTTTGGAAAAGCAAATGGACTCATTACGTAAATATCTTTCTGGACTATAATGGATCCAATTAAGCGTGTGGCAAATCAGTCAATTATCCTTTTGCCATTATCAATCCTTTCGTAAAGCTCCTGTACAATGCTTTTGCAATTTATTGCCACTAGAACATATTGGTTTTAACTCAATGAATGGCATAGGGGGTAATTGCTCTAACGCCCTAATAGTAATACTCTAGATGGTATAAGCAGCCAAAAATTAGTAAGAAGCAATACAAGCCACTTAAAGAAATTGATGAATGGCACATGATAAAAATCAGTAATTATATGTATATATATATATATATATATATATATATATATATATATATATATATATATATATATATACATGTATATATATATATATATATATATATATATATATATATATATATATATATATATATATATATATATATATATATATATATAATCGTATCTACATACATACATACATGTGTGTTACATGTTTAAGAACATTTTCCTACCAGGTGCTTTTAGTTAAATCAAAATAAATTCTTCTGAGTTTTTGTATCTATCTATATCAATGGTGGCTCGATAGAAAAGATCACTCAGTTCCTGAAAGCAATGATAGTAGGCGATTCTGCTCTTAGTAACACGAAACAACGTCAGCAATTAGTGCAACGTAACAGGTAGCCCTGCATAGTAATTACGTAATCGAGCCCCGGTGTCAGTGGCCATGATGGCTTTTGAGCACTTCCCTCTTCCCAAGATGGCGCACAAAACAGTCTCAAAAAGAGGAGCTTTACCTTCACAAATCAGCCCAAATTAGTTTAGCAGTCCAAATTAGGTTTGGTTTTAAGTACGGTTGCACTAAATCACTGGTAAATACCACTTTCCACGCCAATGCCTTGTCTTCCGGTTAAGCAACTGATATGGTAGTTTTATGACTATTACTTCTTGGTGATTATGGATTTACGTTGAACACCACAGGCATATGTGACAACTTGTATCAAATTAGCTGGATGCAGTTTGCTGGATAAATGGGTTACGCATGCTGGATTGGAACCAATAATGACTTCTAAATCTGTAAATTGTGACAAAATAGCTGAAACTAGAATAAATAATCTGCCGAGACCGGAACAGTGAGGAAGTTTGTCATTTTCGTTAATTTCCGCTATGGGAATTAGCAGCGCGTGTCTAATCCATTGACGAACCAAGGTATCAGTACGCTCTTTAACGGTGTAGTGGTAGCTGATACTGTCGCGGTTTAAATGGATAGCATTTTATGCCCATAACTATATTTCATTCATATTTTTTCATGTAAAAACTAAATGATACACTTTGATTTTTGATATCATCTAAAGCAAAGGATGTGTTTGTATATATGTGTATGTATGTATGCATGCATGTATTAATGCGTGTATGTGTATTTAGGAATGTATATCCACGCCATATCCATATAAATGAATATTCAGACTATGTTCCTTATGGATGGTTTGTATGTGCATCGATCGCTCAACAACGCGATGAAGCGTGAACTATCGTTACTACTATTAATTGGCGATACAAATTCAGCTTTCCCCCAAGTTTACTTTCTTTTTCCATAAACTTGTAAAAAAACTTGTAAACTTTTAAAACTAGTTTCTAAATCACATTATTTATGTAAAACTAACGCATGTGATTCCAGTTACTCTTTCAACTACCGCTTTGATCAATATGCCATACTGCTAGCATCGTTTGAGCTCTACGGAGCAATGGTCAACTCCCTATGGAGACGTCTTTAACGCCATACCTAAATCATAATTGATAGTCTGCATGCACCTGAATTATGCAAACGAAATGCTTATTAAGCTCTTACTTGTGATGAATAGTTATACTACGTGTAGGGTGGCAAGGCTCTTAAGGATGACTTTGCCTGGCGGTGGCCGATGTTTATAGATGACCATCAGAGCGTCAGCCAAAGAAACAAATTGGTCAAGCGAGTTGTTTGCCTTCCTAATGTGTCCGTATCTGTCAAACTAACTGTCCGGGAAGGCGGCCTCCCGTAGATAGTACGGACAAAACTGGCACACACACTGGCAACACTCCTCTGTCTCTATTTGGACGCCAGGGGAGTTCTCATCAGCAACAGTAAGGTATCTACGCCTAATTGATGGATCGTTTCATTACCTAATGAAACTTTTTGCGGACTGACAGTAAATCTTTCTCGAGTCCATCAATTCAATTAAAATTGCCACGGTATTTGCATGTGTGCTTGTTTTGTCGTTTGTCATACTTACGTTTGGAAGTCATTGACTTAGGTATTCAAACATATCATATATTACCACCTTTCTGACTATGATAGATACTACCACTACTACAACTACTACTACTACTACTACTTCTACTACTACTACTACTACTACTACTACTACTACTACTACTACTACTACTACTACTACTACTACTAATCATCCTCATCTTCGTCGTGGTCGTCGTCGTCATCATAATCAACAGCATAATAATAATAATAATAATGATAATAATATTAACAATAATGATAATTGATATTTGATATAGCGCCCTTTCCACAAAAAGGTAAGTGCACTTATACGTAAAATAACCTACTCTACTACACATTTACAATAGTTCGTGATATTTCACTGACCTACCGAGGGAAAAAAACTTTCGAAACTTGTAGAGTTCTACCTCCATGATTGCATTGTCATTGCAATCGATGATATATTTTCATAATCGTGCTTAGATGTTAATTGTATTATGATTGCTTGATAATTGTGAAAGGCTTTTTATGACAATTAAGAGACTTTTCAAATCCACGCCCACTACTAAAAGCCCCCAGGTGCACTGAAGTGCTGCTTAGGTATTACAAGTGGCGGAGTAATTAGTAGTTTAATTGATTATTGGTTCTGAATTTCCTTTTTCCACGTTGCAGAGAGTGGCCATTAGTTCATAGTAATCAATCTCGATGCATTTGTTCCCTTCCTCATACTGGTGTGTGCATCGTTTGAAGTAGTAATATATTGATTACTTTTTGTAGAATCTCACTGTATAAATGCTCGCTTTTTAACATATATGGGTATCCTGACGCTTTTACTGCAGTATTGCCATTACTAAGTTGTTTTCTTTTTAGTTTTCTACAAATGAAATGTGCTTATCATTAGAACAAGTGAACTTCTTTGAGGAACAATTTGTAATACCTACTTTCTGGATTTCTGGATAGTTTGACAATGAAGAAAGGATGAGATGAAAGTATTGATAGTGATAATGTTGGCGAACTAGGTTGTTCCTATTAATTGGTACATGTAGGTTCCAGCTTTGGCCACTGTACGTATTTAGTGACCATTGTGAACAGCTTGGCATACATAGATGAAGGTGCATGGGTAGGGGTGCAGGATCTGTAATACTAGCCTTAGCAAATCCGAAATGATGGCTTAGCAATCAAGTCTCAAGAGAAATTCTAACGTTAGCTAGACTTGACGGAAACTGGGTTTAAGGGTTCACAGTTCACCACTAATCTTTATCTATTTGCCATGATTAGCACTTCACCTGATGCAAAAAAGGCGAAAAACTCCCGGTGTGAGGCGGCGAGAGAAGCTGACATTCCGTAATTCAATCACAACGAGGATGACCATCTGTTAGAGGAGGTACCCAGGTAGAAATTAGCAATCCTGAAAGCGTGTCTTGTCCTCCACGAACCGCTGCATGGGACATTGGCAAACCCGCGGCCATTCTTTACTAATAAAGAGACTTTAAAGTGCGAATTTTCTTCCTGGGGCAGAGTCGGTGATTTGGCTAATTTGCTTAACTGGGTTTTATTGCCTCCGGGGGCGTACTTGACAAGGCGGCAGTAGACGTCCAGCGGACATTTGTTCACCACCAACGTGCACCTGCCATAGCATAAACATAATGCACACTCACATCTTTTTTACATTCAGAGATCCCCACTTGAACCATATTTTGAAATATATGATCCATAGGTAATTGCCATAGTGCGATTGTAATATAATCTCAATATCCCTTTTAACGCGATGATATCTTTCGGATTAGTGTTGAGCCACTAAAAAAAGTGGTATATTTCTCAAAACGTGTTAGGCCACCTGGAATTCCACTAAGCTCCAATGTGCGTATTAATGCATTTGTCATTGTTGATCCACCAGCGCTTTGCTTCATGTTTTGTAATGTTAGAATGCATTATAAATATGGATTTGAAAAAGTATATCTTTAGTAAAATAGTATCAATAACAAAATATAGATGTGTAAAGCCGCAAGTAGAAATGTACTCGTATAATTCAATATCAATGTATTGATTGAATTGATTGGACAAGTGCTCAAATCTAGCTGATCTATCCCTCCTTTGTATTTGTTTCTTCCTTTTGATTCCACATAACTAAACCTATTGCCTGTCTATTAAAGTACATTTTGTTATTGCTTTTTTCTTCGTGAATGTCTGTTTATCCAGAAAAGGTTTTGTGTAGTATACTTTTGAAGACAATATCTACAGTCAATTATGACACATACAATTCTCGATGGCGTCAATACACAGTCGTCTTTCAATCGGTCTAACTTTACAAATTGCTTAGAAGTGAGACTCGTGAAGAGCATTGGCGTAATGCGCGAGACTATTCGACAGTAAGGGTAGTCCCCTCATCTCCTCAGTTAGTATCTAAGAAGTCAGACAACTGAACGTGTGTGCTAGTGATCATTCAAGGGAAAATGAATTCGTTTCGTTGTCACTGCCCAACAGAGATGGCTGGCGAGGGCCGCAGGTTGTCTTGGCTCTAGGTGGCATCACACATAAGCCGTGTGAGTCGAGCCTGAGAGGGATCTCCCAGTCGAGTCTCGCATCCTAAGATAGCAGCGGGGCTCAATGAGCATAGCCACCATGCCTGCTGCCCAGTGACAGGCACCTGCCCCACGTCTCGTTAGCGTCACACATCGGGGCACCACCCTGACACATCCACAAACATCATACAAATTTCTCTCGTTCCCTCTCGTAATTTCTCGCTGGCACGCTCATCGGTGACGAGATTACGTCACGTAAGACCCCCCAGTAGAGAGTCCTGCCAGATATTGACAGAAATCTTGACACTGACCCGTGGCGAGGGCGGAGAGCACCGCATCCATCAGAGACACCTATGTTCACAGGTCTGTTAAGAAAAAATGACCACTCGTATCTCTTTGGTGCCACGTCCATCCAACCAACGTGTTTCTTTAGATACCCACTCACTCTTCTCAGATAAGCTAACAGTTTCTGTGTAAACAAGACCTGGGGGTTCAAGTTGGGTTAAGGAGAAACTTTTGTATTCAGGTTCCAACATGCGTAGAGTACCTTTTCAAAGAATACCTTCAATTATGTCAATAAAGCTATGTTATATATATGTACACAGGTAAAAGTTGACGGCCCCGTACGGCCCCGTACGGCCCCCGTTTGGGCCCGTTATAACGGGCCCGTCACGGGCCCGTTTGGACACGGGCCCGTAACGGGCCCGTTTTCGATCCATCAATATATCTACATTTCAAAAAAAAATGATACCAATGTCTTCCGCAGGATTTATACCATGTGACCTGTCGATACATACCCATTAAATCCTGCCTCATAATGCCTTACTATAGGTTATTGAATCATGCTTTAACAAGAGTTTATTGCTTTTCATATACTAAGTACTGATCTCTGACCTCTTATATAGATACCATTTGCACGCATCACAATCCCATGCTTTGTAAGTGTCAGTGCAAAATGAATAATGCTTACAATATGAAGATTCTGCTCAATTGATTATTTTGGAGATATTGAATACATGAAACATTTTTTATTACATTTCAAAGATTTATTTTAGAAGAAAAAATTTTTTTTGAGAAAATATTTTGCTTTTTATGAAAAAAATATTGTAAAATATGTTGTAAAATATGGCCAATAGATGTCTCTGTAAACCCGTTATAACGGGCCCGTTACGGCTTGAAAAACCGTAACGGGCCCGTTATTTTGACGGGCCCGTAACGGGCGCGTTATAGCGGGCCCGTTACTGACCTGTTATAACGGGCCCGTAACGGGTTCTGAGCCTGTAACGGGCCCGTTACAGGCCCGTCAAAATAACAGGCCCGTACGGGCCCGTCAATTTTTACCTGTGTTTATATGTATGTTTGTGTGTATGTATATATGTATGTGGGTAAAGCGTATTGTATGTAAGTATGTATGTATGTGTGTTATATGTATGTACATTTGTATGTACTAATAGCTTAATCCATCACATATCAAATAGATATGACTAAAGCAACTTAAGGTTATCTTTCAATCAGAGGATTTGTTAAAAACTGCATCATTTTGTCTCAATAGGATGTGCAACAGGAGGTCACGAATGTTAACTGGTAACTGAGTGTTTTGAACCATACTACATGTAGTCATGTTTACCTATTCGACATAAACTCGGCTGGCTCGACTTTAGACCGGTATCAGAAAATTGTGTGTAAAAGAAGTGACTCCTTATATAAAAAAGACTCACTATAAGATTTTTATGATTGATTAGAGAATATGTTGTACATTGTATACTCTGATTGTCTATCTGATAATATTTCTAACTACATCTATGATTGTATTTGGTCCATTATAAACCTTTGTGGCGGGCCGGAATTTTTAACACTTGTGTAGTACATGTAATGAATGTCATTACCTGGATTGGACAATAAACCAATTATCAACAACAACAACAACAACAACAACAACAACTAAAGGCATGCATTTCTTGTAATGGAAGACAACCGGCCCGATAAGCAAGTTAGATAGGATATGTCCTTCAATTGCATCAAACAGCTGATTACGAAAACTGTCTATAATCAAGTGCAATAATTGCGAGAAAACACTAATTAACGGCTGCTATTAATGACTACGGTATGGCCGAGTGACGTTATCCAATGCTACATGGATGTCTGTTAAGAATCACCCGCACGGCATCGGTATTCAAAACTAATATTTAGAGTACAGAGCTGAATGTGCGGCAACTTTATGGAGACGGTGAGTTACGTGCGATCAGGCGGCATTGCTATCCTCAGCCATAAGTGGCACTGATCTTGATCTTCCCTGTGATACCTATTAGTATGGCTTAGAGTATCCAGACTTAAGAGGTGCTGATTTATCTCTACTGATACCCCTTATAACGGTGGACCCTCGCAGCGGCAAACTACTATCTATGCTTAATAAATGACCAGCCACGGGGATACATTAATTGCTGTTATTGGACCACGGCATATGGTAGGTGCTCTTAAAACGCGGCTCCCCGGCCCGATAACTACAAGATGAGTAATAAAGAAATACTTAAATCGACTGGTTAAACACCAATTGCTTTATTATTGCATTGGATGAGCGGAGCGCGACAAGCCATCAGTGTCAGGAACGGGTTTTACTGCCTACAAGAGGGTTGGGGGAGTGGGCCAGTGTAAAACGCTACAAAAACCCTGTCCACGTGACCTGTTCCTACTCCCCATGGGGCACTTTGTCATAACACACACACACACACACATTCTTCTCTTGGCTGAGCGCAAGGTACTTTTATATATTCAGTCGACGAGATAAATGACGCACGAAGGTTGCCATACCAAAACTGCGTTTTCCTGGTCATTTCGTCTTATCTTAGATAGGATGAAGACGTACACGAATTCTTATGCTGCTGGAAGCTAATTTGGCGAAATGATACAAAAAAATATGAAAAATGACCGAAACCTTGGCACGTGGGCACGCATCTACAAGTACTCAGCGAGAGCCTTCCAATGAATACCGACATGACAGGGTTTAGATGGTTTTCAAAATCTTCGCGCCACTGTGCTATGGATGAAAGTAGTTATTAGCACTACAAGGTTTTATACATGCATGAATTTACTTTTTAAGTAACAATTTATTGTATGCAAGTAAATTCAAAATGAAATGGCAAACCCAACTCAATTTCTTCAAGTGTGTTGGCCTTATTGGTATACAGGCTAGTGGCTTTCTATGATTCTTTGATGTTTATCCAATACGCGAAAGCGCACTTGAGGTATTTCTAATGAATGTAAGACAGATTTCATCGCCATCATCGACATTTCACTGTGTTGAAAGTTACAAAAATCTCTAATGAACAAACACTATCGTATTGAAATGTAACTTAAATAATAGAGTCTGTATAGTTATGGAA
The DNA here is from genome assembly GCA_963942565.1 of Maea johnstoni. NCBI lineage: Eukaryota > Metazoa > Annelida > Polychaeta > Spionida > Magelonidae > Maea > Maea johnstoni. Next base: position 58,841,266 of record OZ012685.1, on the reverse strand, counting down.
AAGAATGAGGCAAAGGTTGTTCGTAGGCAGGGTGCATAGCGTGTTGGTCTGTAGATGCTGCAATATTTTGATTAATCTTTGTCTAGACGTTTGTCGTATCAGAAAATGATGTTCATTTTCGCGATGCTGACATTCATATACTCTGTAAGTCATAAAATATTTGTTTTCGGAGTTTCGTTGATAGAAACTTTAACTCTTAAATATTTTAATATTTTACTTAAATATATGAGTATCTAAAACGTTACATACATGTATTTACAAATCCATGCTTAGTGTCAAATAGACAAATGGTGCATTTTAATGCTGCAATTGTTTTTCTAATGTGGCTAGCTTTCTAACTATGCATAACCTTTTCGAAGTACTGGAGCAAACAGTTGAAAAGGAACAGGGATGTTTTCGCCTTATCACTTATCACTTATCTCTCAACATGCTATCACCTGATTTGAGAGTGTGAACACTTGGCCTGTCAGATAGCGTGGACGTGCAGGTTATGCCAGAAGACTTGTTTGTTGGAAATACATGCAGGGTCGAGCACAGGCCGGTTCATCTCAGGATTGTTTGTGAATGGTATACGACCAAGAGATTGAGTTCAATGCCCTAAAGCCCTTTTCGCCATTGGAATGAAATGGACGTCAACACTGGAAACTAAGCTGTGTGTTATAAGAAACAAACAATACACTCCAGGTATTGTATAATCCAATTGCAACGGTTTACTGGCATAGTCTGTGTTTTCTAACCAGATTACATCATTATATTAGCTCAAGAGGTTAATTGTCAGGGCATGTTTTTTTCTACATGTATATTCAAAAGCAGATAAGCATTTTCTTTCACCACACGCTTCCTCAGGGTTAGCCTGAATATGTTTTGCATCAATATAAGTTATTATATATTATAAAAGTTCAGTGCATAGTTGGCTAGTTTAGCTGTCTAAGCAGGTAGCTGAGGAGATGAAGTAAGAAATCGAAAGTGGGTTAAAAAAACTCATGCTCGCACATCGACTCATGAAGACCCGGCTAATCATGTTGACAGCGGCCACTTTATAAACGTGTGGGATGGATCGAGATGTACTGTCTATTGTACCTTAAGCAAGAAGCAATTTAAGACTGTTCTCACAGAGAATAGAATTTTGTTTTCTTTCTTGCCGCGATATATGTCCCTGTCTTGAGCCTAACCAGGACTAGACTAGCACCTAGTCTATGATGTTATTGAATTATGCTTTTCTCGCTTCTGGCCTTTATCTTTTGCTTAATATCTAGGTATTAGTTCCTGTGGCGTGTGTGAGATGGCACAAAGTGTGATCATACTTGTCAGTCAGAACTGGGATGATCTTACAGTGGGCCACCCAGTGGGCAATTTAAGAACTAAATCAGGGTATAGTTTTCATGACAGATATATAGAGATACAAATGTCTTGGTCTAGGACTAGGCTAAAACAAGATCTGCTGTAAATGAAGGGGAGAGTTGTGTAACCCCGGGTGATGTCATTGTCGCTGCTGACCTGGAAGTTAGCTGGTCTCACTCCAGCCTCGCAGCTGGTCAGCGAGCAGGACTGACCAGCAGGGATCAGCACAGCAGGTCCCACCAGAGAAGTCAAATTGACGAAAACAATTAGCGGCTTAGGGGAGGTGATGTCTTCCCCAAACCAGGATAACGCCCCGAGGCAGCGGGTAGGATAACGAGAGATATGTTTGTCGAGCTGACTGCTACTGTGTAAGAACTAATGATGACCAGCCCCTAATTAGTCACAGTGCTGCGCCTAGCAGTGATAAGGTGTGAAAAGTTGACACCCACAGCGACCAAAATAACACGCCTGACAGATACCTATAAGCAACAAAGACAGTGGGTATTTATTCCAACAGTCTCCATCCCCTTCTTTCTCGCTATGACTGAATTAAATGGCTACGTATCAGAACTGTCCTAATAAATCCATACGATTCGACTCGTTTATTTATTGCAACTGTTCTTAACTCTCAAATTATCTTATCCTCATATTCTTACAAGTGACGCGATTAATTGGAACTTTTATTTACACCCATTGTAATTGGGTAAAAAGTCGAACCCTCCAAGACCGATATGTGGTTTAGTAGAAGTACACCATCATTTCAAATCAATGTGTATTTACTACACTGTTTATTGTATTCAAACAAAGAAGAATGTTTCGCGGGCAGAGTGTAGCATTGGGAACAGTTTTACTAATGTAACGATACTAGAAGAAAGGGAGTACCAATAATCCAAGCACTGTATAACTAAATATGCTGCATGTACATGTGTATGTGCATGTATTATCTATGCAGTTTACAACATATTTGATATTAATATATTGCAACATATGTGAAAATTCAACTCCAATAAAGGTTGATACGTATTACATGTGCCTGCACCAACACTTAAATTTAATCCACAATCAGTCATGATAACTGTAACCTTACATGAAAAATAGTTTTACTTAAGTCAAAACGGGAGTTAAAACACACATGATAACGACTAGCGATTCGGCTATTAGTTCTACAACTGGATGCCATTATTAATGAACACTTAATTATTGAAAAGAGCATACAAAGGAACACCCTTCTGGTCCGATGCTCACATCTATCATCTCCTGGCGGAGTGATCCATGCTTCTTTAGGATTCTATTGAACAGTGACAATGCCCATATGGTCTCAACTGGGGAACTGCTTATATCCATCATTCTTATTGCCTCACATATCCTCATTAGGAGCTGCCACTTCCACTCCCTCAACATATGCACCATGTGGGGTATGGACTAAAAGGAAAGAACAACTTTGAAGCTTTTCCTGCCACGTAATGGCTCGCAAAAATGCTCCAAATAATGTTTTATGCGTCCGAAGGTTATCTAAGATGATGATAAACGGTGTTCTAAGAGCTTAATTGCGCGACATCAGTCAAAATGTCAGCCTCAAAACTGTGGTTGAAGTACAAAACTGTCTGGAGTCAGTTCTTTTGATTCTGGTTAAGCCGATGAAAACAACGTTCTATGAAGTTCGTTTTTCATAGTTGTACATCATGAACTGTTTGCAAACGTATCTTGACATTATTATTGTTTTCCATCAGCATAACATTACATTTATATATATATATATATATATATATATATATATATATATATATATATATATATATATATATATATATATATATATATATATATATATATAGTATATATGTTTATATATATATATATATTTATATATATATATATATATATATATATATATATATATATATATATATATATATATATATATATATATATATATATATATATATATATATATATATATATATATATGTGTGTGTGTGTGAGTGAGTGCGTGCGTACGTGCTTGTGTGTGTTCCTTACAAGGTGTAACAATATTATGTTTCTAAACTGTAACTCAGCTTTTCATTAGAAAATCGCCAAAAGTAATTGATGTTTATAAATGTCTTCACAACGTCAAGGGAGCCAAGACAAACTATCTAAGCTGTAAAAATAGCTCATCTATCATTGTAAAACCATTAAAATCATCAGTATTAATTGATGATTTGTAATTGAATGTTATCAAAACATTCGGTAATGACAATCCTAAGCATTTAATAACTATAATGAGTAAGGGTATATACATAAGCCCACTATTATTCCTCATCATAACATGAGTGTTTGAACCATAAGAATCCTCCATGGTAATCTAACTAACATTGCCAGTGCTTTACGTACCAAATATAAATTACTTTTTTTGAAAACATGTCCATCCGAACTAAGAACATGTTTTATGGCCTGCATCATCTATTGTAGAATTTGAAATGTAGCCTGATATAATGACAGCCTAAGAGGATACCAGAACATTTTACATCAGAGTGTGCGATAAATTACTGATGATGGGTACCGTGGAAGTTTTTATTCTGTTTTTCACAAATGTTTTTGATATTATCTTTGTTTTCAGGGGACAAAGTTAAG